>APFE030329972.1:5114-24116 GCA_000404065.3 Pinus taeda
TAATATAAAAATAGAAAAATCATTAAACACACCATGTAAAAGTTAATAAAATTAATAACACTTTGAAAGTTACTAACACATCAAAATAATAACTTTGATAAAAATAAAACAAACAGTCAATAACATATAACATCCTGGTCGCTTCTATCTTAAAGATTGTCTAACTGTCTAAATGGATCCCTCCAATTGGAGTACGACTTCTTTGAAAACACAAATTAAAGAAAATTTAAAAAATAAATTTGACAGACTATTGTCCGAACCGAACCGATCTTCAGCGTACTAATGGCCGAATCGGACCGAATTGCCGAATTTTCGAATTCTTCCGGCCTATTCGGCCGAATTTGGTAACTATGAGTTAAACCAAACTATCCCTTATCCCTTAAGGTTGGCCAGAATTATCCAGCCTGTTGTGCTCCAAGTAATAAATGGTATACACCCACTATTTAATAATCTACTTGTTTAAATCTTAACTGTGAACTATACAACTTCTACACATTAATTATGATGAACAACTCTGGCCTTGGGAGTCAGGCACCTTATTGTCTCCCGTTAAAGACCCCGTCGATTCACTGTCGATGAGCATTTAAAAGATTGCAACGTTACCAAACACCCACGTGCTTCCATGGCTTTGCGTTTTATGCTTGGAATCTGGAATGTAAATTTGGCACAAGAGTGGGAAGTCTCCAACAAATGAAGGCATATATTTATTTGCTAATCGTTTTCCGAAGATACATCACTTTCATACCAACACCGAATTTGGACAAACATGATTAAAATAATAATCTTCAAAGGTGGTTCTCTTTGTTTTTTTTCAAAACCATTTTCTTACAGTGAACATGGTAACAACATCGATGTTGATGTTATTTAAAGCACAATGTTGATCACTTCAAAAAAAGCGCATGAAAACACCACGGACGAGGAAGTATCACTCACGTACATTGAACATGGAAGCATCGATGTTGATGTTGGCTCAAATAAAATATTGTTCGCCTCGAAATTTGCACTTAAAAATACAAAGTAGATGGAGGAAAGGGTGACTTGCAAATACAGTTAAAAAAAATCTCGGAAGCATGGGTTAAATTTGGGGTACCCTTTTCCATCACGGAATTTTTTTACGATAGTTTTATTTTTAAATGGTTTTCATCTCATTTTTAATATTTATTTTTAGTAGTTTTATTTAATTTTATGTAAATTATTTATATTTTTTATTATATGAAAATCAAAAGTGTTAAGAAATCTAATTCCAACCCTATGTGAAGTATAAAAACAGTTTATTTAAGTGTTTTAGTTCAATTTCAATTAGTCTATGTTAATGAATTTTTACTATAGTTATGTTTTTAATGTATTTTTAATATTGAGAAATTTCACAATTTTCATTTCTTGACATGGTATCAAAACTAGTTTACATAAAACTCTCATAGAGAATAGCAATGTGAGCAAAGTGAGAGCAACATAGAATAAAGACTAACAATGTGAGCGAAGTGAGAGCAACAGAGAAAATGACAAGGAGCATATGCGGATGAACTCTTCACTATTTGAAGAAGGTTGACCGAGTGAACAATTACGCGCTTGGAAGAATTAGTTTTTAAAAGAAATTCGTGAGGTGGAAACATTGCAAACGTGCTGTCATTTTTTCAAAAAAAAATTGAAGCCTGCAAGGAGAAGGTGCGTTGAAGACAGGAAAGTCACACATATGCAGAAATCAGTAGTGCAACACAACCATCCCTTCTCGAAAGATGCGATGCCAGCAGCGTAATTTGATTTTGAGCACACGACCCCAGAAGTCAGTCAGAAAGGCCGCAGGTCAAATTTCAATGCTTGGCTTCTAACACAGGCTTTGTACTGAATTGGAAGTTTTTAAAATTCGTTTCAAAAATTTCAAAAGGACTTACTAAATTCGTTTCAAATGTTTTATAAGAGGCCCCATGTCATATTCAAAATTATTTGTTATTTTTAAAAGTGGCCTCCATTTTATTTAAAAGGTAGGCGATTTTGCATATTTATCGTTAAAAAGGGGATTCGTATTTATCATTAAAATGCTTGTAAAAAGCCTTTTAGCTTTCAAATTCCTTTTAAGGGAATCGTTGAAGACTTTAATGTGGCTCGAAGAATTTTTCAGGCATATGTAAGGTATCGCATATTAAAATGTGCTTGAGATATTAGGTATGCATAAATTTGTCTCTCACATTATAATATAAATTTTTATGATCAAATTTATTAATGAACTTTTGAATATTAAAGGTGAATCTGTTTGGGTTTTTAGCCACCGTTGTTGCATGTTGTCATTACGACTCACAATCATGGTTTCTATCGGATTTTAGAATTTTTTATTTTAACTAACAATTATATTTGTAGTTTGATTGGTTTGTTAAGTTGTAGTAAAGCAACATTCAACAAATGGGAAAATCCAAGAGGTTAAGAAAGTCCAAGCAATAACTAGAGATGTATGAAGTTTTTTTGAAAGAATTGGAAGGAAGAAGCAAAATAATGACTTTGCATTGAAACGCATAAAATAATTTGTAGATTACAAAATTCTTCCCCTCATTTCAGATGCCAAGATAGCCAAGGAGGCTTGGAACACCTTTGAGAGGAGTTTTGGTGGGTAGCATTGAAGTTGAAGATGAAGGTGGATCTATATCAACAAATATAGATCCAGATAAAAAGTTTGTTGAATCCCATTGTGTATAGCCTCAAGTGGACGAAAATATGGTGATTCTAGTAGTAGATCTTGCTGATGGCAATTTGGTGATTCCAACAAAAGAGCTTGTTGATGACAATTTGGTGAATCTATCAATAGAGCTTGCTGATAACAATGAAGTTTCCATTGGAGCAACCAATCTTATGGTCAATCCAGAAATTCAATTTGTTGATGTTGAATTTGATGAAGATTTGTTTCCTAATAATGAATGGTTCTAGATGGTCTAACAAAAACATCATATAAATATGATGCTATTTAGTGAGAGAATCCCACTTGAGTCAGTGGAAGACAACCTATCTGCAGCAACACAAGTTATTACATACGTGCAAGAGACAAAGACTGAGACAAAGATAGAGGCAAAGGCAAAGAAGGAAGCCCACAAAGAGAAAACAAAGATAGAGGCTGAAGCAAAATTTGAAGTGCAACAAGATAAATCTCTCATTACAGAGAAGAAAGAACAAAACTAATGCGATTCTGCAAATATTTTTAATTCTAACTTTGATTTAAAGTGTATAGGTACACGTAAATATTATGAAGAAGAGTTAAATGTCCTTGAAGCATGGCTTGCAACACCATGCCTTGATATATTCTGCACAGAAGCTGAAGAAATGAATGTTGAAGACAACTTAGATGATGAAAACATCAATGAAATTTTCAAGCATTGAAGCTCTGAAGAAATATTTTTTATTATAAACTTATGTTGCAACAAATTGATGATGAAGATCATACAACAAAAAATGACATGTGGCAGCAGTGCACATACAAGAATTTTTTTGAAGAATTGCAGGACATCCTTAGACAACCTCAAACAATAGAAGACCTACACCAACAAATGCATAAACTACGGTTTGAAGGATACAACAAGAAGAAAATATTGAAATAATTTAGATAATATAGGATCCAGAAGAAGAGAAGAAGAATAATAAGTCTAGTTGAAGTCAATTTTTTAAATTTTAAGCCTAATTGACACATAGACCAAAAAACATCTTAATTAATTTTTTATGAGGTTGTAATCAAGTGGAAGTGTTGCAGAATCTAATTCTAACCACCTGCTAGATGTCAAAATTGTTCATCCAAGTGTCCTAGTTCAATTTCATTCAGTCCAATTTACTCAGTTTCACTCTAGTCATTTATTACTCATGTTTCCAATGTAATCTTATTTAACTAATTCATAATATTGAGAAGAGTAATCCTCTGCTCCATTATTTTCATTGCTTGATAAAAAATGTTGGCATTATGATGAATGTGTTGTACTTGATGGCAACCCTCTTGTAGCAGAACAACTCACTTATACATGGTAACTAGATGAATTTTCACAAGAGATATCAGATGTGACATTAATATATGGTAGTTGTGTTAACAAATGTGATGCGGGGTAGTTCAAAGGAAATGACAGTTCACAATGCAGCAGGTTAACATTATGATACAGGTGTTGTCCTTGATAATGAAGATCAAAGTACTACAGGTTAATAGTATTGAATCACAGTTCAGGGTCACATAATGAAAGAAAAAGAGTTATACGTAGGTTTACCTTGACCAAGCTACGTATATACGTAGGTTCATTGAGCAAAATTCACGTATGTGTATGCACACACTTCCATGCACGTAAAAGCGCATACATGTGGGAAAACGTTTTTTTAGTCGTTGGTATTTGGACCTATGGTTTTGGACCATGGTATTTTGGTATTGGTCCATGGTATTTGGTCTGAGGAATTGACCCCAAGTATTTAGACCAAGGTATTGGTTCTAAGTGGTTTTGGAAAATGGTATTGAGTAAGGCCTAAGACTATAAAAGGAGGAGACTATCATTAGGCAAAGGCATTCAAAAAGTCTCAAATATCTGATGTAGTGTGAGATCCAATATGTAGGTTATGGGTTTATGATGCTTTACTTGATCTGAGCCAAGGAGGAATCTTAGTGGTTAATGGAGGACAAGATCTAATGATGGATCGAGATCTTATGGCTTGGAATGAATCATCTCTATATGGTTTGATCATGCTTATTCTAGATCTGTATACTGACGCATGTAATGTCTTGTAAATATTATGATCTAGGTATAACTCAAGTTTGGAATAATTGCAAATCATGAATGAATACTTAGAGATGTATACGCCGGTTGACTATGATAAAAGAGCGTACATACATAGGTTAGATACATCTAAATAGCGTATACCATATAAGCTATGATATTTGAAGTTACATATGGTTCTGGTTGTTGATGAAAAGTTCTGAGTTCTGGTGACTGTTTACTGGTGTCAGTATTCTGCATATTCAGATTGATTGACTGTGTTTAGCTTCAGTGTTGATGGATGAGATCTTATAATGGATCAAGATCATAATGAATTATCTTTATGTGATCTGATAGACTAGATCTGGTTGGTCACACACATATTATCCTTGTATATGTAATAATCTGGGTATGTCTGAAGTCAAGAAGTGCAACGAAGTTATAAGTAAGTATTTGATGACATATACGCTGGTTCGCCTTGGTGAAGTTGCATAAACACGCTGCTTAGGATCTTCCAAGTAGCGTATGTACTCTGATGTATGATTTTTGATGATACAGTTGGTTCTGAATATTGTTGCAGAGTTCTGTGTTCTAGTGACTGCATTTTGTTGATAGGGTTTCAGTGATTCAGTATTGGGTGATTCAGAGATTGATGATGCAAGTGGTGATTGATTTTGTGCTTCAATTATATTGATGGGTCCAATATGAAAATTGGATGAAACATGGCCTTCAGATTATGATGTTGTGTTCCATGAGTATCCAATCTAAAAATTTATGGAACGTGGTACCTAGAGGAAGAAAGAGAAGCTGAAGAAAGAGAAGGTTGGAGCCTTTTGTAGGTCAACACCTACGTACTAGTACATCAGCTACTACAAGAGCTAAGGGGATTGTAGCTCCCTTCTAGGAGAAGCCGGAGAACGAGAGAAGGTTGTTGTAGCCTTCTCCAGGTAGAAACCTACGTACTGGTATAAGACTGCACCAGTACAAAAATATTGTAAAAAGAAGTTTCTTATTAAAGAAAGATAGAGACTAATTGCAATAGGTGGTTTTCACCCAAATTGGGTTTCCACCTTACATCATGGTGTTCATGTGTGTTTCTTGTGTGTAATGATTTGTTTTGTTTTACTGCACCTGTTTACTTTTCATATGGTTAATGAAGTTTTGATGCACTAATTAAAGATCAACTTTTAATGGTTGAATCATAAGTTTACTATATATACGCTAGTTGCATTAGACACAGTTTCATGTAGATGCGGGTTCCCTTAACAGAAGTAGCATATGTAAATCTAAGTATGGAAATGAAAAAATTATTGATTTGATAATACCGATTCACCCCCCCTCCCCCCCCCTCTCTCAGTGTTATTTCCAACAATTGGTTTCAGAGCAGGTCCTTAGGTAGAAGCTTGATCGCTTGAAGGACATCTGTAGAACAATGGGAAAGAAGCTAAAGAAGAAAGCGCCTCAGAAGAAGAAGACATCTCAGAGGAACTATGACAGTGGGAGAATCGATTGGGGAATATGTGGAAGCAACACTTCAGATTCAAAATCACTTCAGAATGAGGATGAACAAGCAAAAGAACTATCAGGTATGAATTTGTTATCCTCTGCTGATACATTTCTCCATCCATTTGAAGATTATGAAAGTGATAGCGAAACAACTGAATTTTATCTTATGAGTGAGAAAGAAATATATCAAATAGAGGCAGAATTTAAAAGGCTTATGGACAAAATTAGAGATCAACAAAATCTATTGGACAAAAGGAAATGTGCCTCCAACGAAGAAGTTACCAAACTAAAAGCTCAACTAGAGGAAGGAAACAAGGTAAGGAAGCAATTCAAGGAAAAGGAAGACCAATGTCAAAAGATATAGGATGAAGTGACTTCATTAAGAAATGAAGTAAATGAAAGGAGCACAACAATCAAGAAACTTAGAGAAAGATGCAGTTACTATGAAAGTATTGATGCTAAGGTCCTCTCACTAAAAGAAGATCTTGAAGAATCAAATAAGCAGAATAAAGAACTGCTCCAAGCTCTTGAAAAACAAGAAAACGAAGTTCTTGAATTAAGACATCAGTTGGAAGAAGGAAGAAAAGTTGAAGTAATCATGAAGAAGTAGTATCTTGAAAAGGAAAAGCAACATCAGGTTGAGGTAAATATTCTAAATGATAAATTAGATAAAAAGGATAAGCTCTTACGATTTCAAGATAGTACTAAGATCTTGGATGATATTCTTAGTAGTCAAAGGTCTCCTGCTATCAAAATTGGTCTTGGTTTTCATGAATCTATTGAAGGTGAATCTAGTTCACATAGTAAGACAAGGAACTCTAATGCAAAATCTGAAATGCTCAACAAGGAGATAAGAAATGGTCCATCCCATCAACAACCAAGGAAAGAAATTCTTCAAAGAAAATATTTTACTCCTAACTATGGAAGTGATAATCAATCAATTCCTCAAATGAATAATGTTGAATGTTATGTATGTCATAAGTTTGGACATGTTGCAGCCAGATGCAGAAGAAGAATGGCTCAACACCATCACACAGAAAGATCATCACGTTCCAGGTACTTTAAGGGATATTGTTTTACTTGCAATATGTTTGGTCACAAAGCCATTGACTGCTATAGAAGGAATATGAAACATATGAGATGTTAAGCATGTAACAAGCTTGGAAATATAGCAAAGGAATGTAGGAACAAAGTACGAGCACCATACCCAAAGGAGAAAACATCATCACACTTGAAGATATGGAAGAATAAGGAAGTATAGTCAAAAAGATGTAGCACAACATAATGTACGGACATAACAGACTTAGAGGGAGCTAAAAGTGTGAAACTTCAGTGTTCTAAATCTCTTACACAAGTTTCATGAAGAGAAGTCGTGTATATACGTGAGTTAGACGTTGCATAGTCACGCATATGTTAGTTTGAGGTGGGACAGGCTCAAGAAAAAGGGGCTAATATGATTCAGTTCATTATTTGCTCTGTTTGATAATGGTTACAATCTACTGATGATGTGTGGAAATGTCTTGATGCTCATAAGATGTTAGAAGTGTTTTGATCCTAACTTGATGATGATGATGCCTTTATACTTCTTGCTGATATATGCATAATCAAATTTGACAGTAAACAGATGGCACAGGTTCAGGGGGAGCATATGCTTTGAATAATGAATTGTTGGCATTATGGTTAGAAGTCCTTGGTGATGATGCTTATATGGCTAAGTGATACATCTTGCTATGATATGGTTATGAGTTATCCATGACAAAATGTCATATGATTCATGGGGTTACATAGATGGTGTTCAGATCCGATTTATGGTTGATTATCTAATGATGCATATATGTTGCTTACATGGTAATCTTCATAAGGATAAGGAGAAGTACAAAGCTTGAATACACAACTTCATTACTTGATGATGAGTCACTCTGCTGTCGTCATATGCATAAAGATCATGATGAAGGATTCCTATAGTTCTTATCAAGAAGTCTTGACAAAATATCTTGAGCTCAAGGTTTGCTAGATACATCGTGAAGGTTTGCTAGATACATCGTGATATATACAGTATGCTAGATACATGAAGATGCATTGTTGGTTGGCCAAGATAATGGAGTTATTGCAGATCACATGAAGACATAACTATTTGAAGACATGATGATGATGATTTCTTACCTATATAATGATAGGTTGATACTCACATATGTTTATTGATGCTTGCTCTCGAGTAATGATGCTTGGATGGTATAAAAAGATCATGCAGATCTTGATGATGATGTGATGACTATGATGTTTTTCACATATGATATAGTGTGAATGATTTTGTATGACATGTGACGAATTGATTCATGGAAGGTTATGGAAATGTTGAAGAACAAGAGGATGAATTGATGCAGACATGCCTTGTCAAAGGTTGATGTTATCTACACTAATGGACATATACAGGTTGTTGGTTTGGATGCTATTGACAGATGCTTTTGGAGCAGATCATACATTGTGTATGATAGTTGTTGATGATTATCATGGTCTTGTTTAGGTATTTGGTCTCTGTTATAAATGGAATTTATATCATTCAATGTAAAGGTCATATCAAGACCCATGATGTAATAGTGTGTCTCTGTTTATTGTAGTCATGTGTTGAATCCCTTTTGGTCATATGATGTATGTTCTAACCCGACTATGCCTAGGATGGATGATGTAATATTCTTGTTTTATCATGTATAAGCTTTTGGTGTATCCCCACTTGGTTGGTTGGATGAGTCAAGTGTATCCCCACTTGATTGGGAAATTGATGTATGTATGATTCATTGGTGACAGGAAGGTCACACTCACTTGGTTGAGTTGTAGAGCCATGTTATTCTCTTGAAAAATATTTTTGCAGACTCAACATGTGCTCAAGGGGAGCATGGACAGATTGGTACATCTTGGCATCTACAAAGGGGGAGCTCAATCGAAGATTTTAGCAGGTACTCACGGGGAGTATGGACAACAGAATGTATATCAAGGAAGAGAATATCTTGGTCCGCACTTTGCCCTTGATGTCAAAGGGGGAGAGTGACTTCGTGTTGTTGTTGCCATCAAGTCCAAAGGGGGAGATTGTTGGCATTATGATGAGTGTGTTGTACTTTATGGCAACTCTCTTATAGCAGAACAACTCACTTATACATGATAACTAGATGAATCTTCATAAGAGATATCAGATGTGACATTAATACATGGTAGTTATGTTAACAGATGTGATGCAGGGCAGTTCAAAGGAAATGATAGTTCACAGTGCAGTAAGTTAACATTATGATACAGGTGTTGTCCTTGATAATGAAGATCAAAGTACTACAGGTTAACAATATTGAATCATAGTTCAGGCTCATAGAATAAAAGAAACAGAGTTATACGCAGGTTTACCTTGACCAAGCTGCGTATATACGGAGGTTCATTGAGCAAAAGTCGCGTATGCGTATGCACGCACTTATATGCACAGAAAAGCATGTACATGTGGGAAAGCTTATTTTTAGTCGTTGGTATTTGGCCCTATGGTTTTGGACCATGGTATTTTGGTATTGGTCCATGGTATTTGGTCTGAGGAATTGACCCCAGGTATTTAGACCAAAGTATTGGTTCTAAGTGGTTTTGGACCATGGTATTGAGTAAGGCCTAAGACTATAAAAAGAGGAGAAGATCATTAGGCAAAGGCACTCAGAAAGTCTCAAATATCTGATGTAGTGTGAGATCCAGTATGTAGGTTATGGGTTTATGATGCTTTACTTGATCTGTGCCAAGGAGAAATCTCAACGATTGATGGAGGACAAGATCTAATGATGGATCGAGATCTTATGGCTTGGAATGAATCATCTCTATATGGTTTGATCATGCTTATTCTAGATCTGTATATTGACGCATGTAATGTTTTGTTAATATTATGATCTAGGTATAACTCAAGTTTGGAATAGCTGCAAATCATGAATGAATACTTACAGATGTATATGCCGGTTAACTATGATAAAAGCGCGTACATACACAGGTTAGATACATCTAAATACTGTGTACCATATAAGCTATGATATTTGAAGTTACATGTGGTTCTGGTTGTTAATGAAAAGTTTTGAGTTCTGGTGATTGTTTACTGGTGTCAGTATTCTACATATTCAGATTGATTGACTGTGTTTAGCTTCAGTGTTGATGGATGAGATCTAATAATGGATCAGGATCATAATGATTTATCTTTATGTGATCTGATGGACTAGATCTAGTGGGTAACCCACCTATTATCCTTGTATATGTAATGATCTGGGTATGCCTGAAGTCAGGAAGTGAACCAAAGTTATAAGTAAGTATTTGATGACATATACGTTGGTTCACCTTGGTAAAGTTGCGTATGCACACTGCTTAGGCTCTTCCAAGTAGCATATGTACTCTGATGCATGATTTCTTATGATACAGTTGGTTCTGAAAATTGTTGCAGAGTTCTGTGTTCTACTCTATGTTCTGGTGACTGCATTTTGTTGGCAGGGTTTTAGTGATTCAGTATTGGGTGAATCAGATATTTATGATGCAAGTGGTGATTGATTTTGTGCTTCAATGATATTGATGGGTCCAATATGAAAACTGGATGAAACTTGGCCTTCAAATTATGATGTTGTGTTCCATGAGTATCTAGTCAGAAAATTTATGAAACATGGTACCTGGAGGAAGAAATAGAAGCTGAAGAAAGAGAAGGTTGGAGCCTTTTGTAGGTCAGCACCTACATAGTAGTACATCAGCTAGTACAAGAGCTAAGGGGGTTGTAGCTTCCTTCCAGGAGAAGCTGGAGAACGAGAGAAGGTTGTTGTAGCCTTCTGCAGGTAGAAACCTACATACTGGTATAAGACTGCACCAGTACAGAAATATTGTAAAAAGAAGTTTCTTATTAAAGAAAGATAGAGACGAATTGCAGTAGGTGGTTTTCACCCCTATTGGGTTTCCACCTTACATCATGGTGTTCATGCATGTTTCTTGTGTGTGATGATTTGTTCTATTTTATTGCACCTGTTTATTGTTTGGATGGTTAATGAAGTTCTGATGCACTGATTAAAGATCAACTTTTAATGAATTAATTGAGTCATAAGTTTACTAGATATATGCTAGTTGCATTAGACACAGTTGCGTGTACACGCGGGTTCCCTTAACAGAAGTAGCGTATATAAATCTAAGTATGGAAATGAAAAAGTTATTGATTTGATAATACTGATTCACCCCCCCCGCCCCCCCCCCCGCCCCCCCCCCTTCCCCCCGCCTCTCATATATTTCCAACAAAAAATTGTGTATGCCCCACAAATCTTGGAGTGAATGCAATTGAATTTTGAAGAGATTAGGGTACCAAAACACATACAACTGCCAAAAATAAGTTTCCAAGGTTTCGTTTTTAGGTTTTTTCCAATTGAAGAAAGATTCTTTCATTATCAAAGAAAAAGGGGTTATATTAGCTAGAGCCCTTCTCGCTCATAATACGACCAAAAGCAGACAAAAACATTGTAGCAAGATACAAAACAACATCCCAATGTCAGATATCAAGGGGGAAACCACCCAACGGAGGAGCAAGAAAACAATAGAGAAAGCCCAAATCTTGTCAACTAAAAAGGGGACAACTATATCATTGGCTCCTCTCTGCAAATGCAGGCTGACTTATCACTATCATTCAAAGAAAACCAAGTCACCTAAAATTACTAGTTGATGGTTTATAAGGGACTTTCAATCCTCCAAATGCCTAAGACTCTTAAGTAATTACCATGTTTCCTTATATATAAAAAAACAAACTCTTAACCAATAAATATAATGATTAATTCGCTATACATATTTTTCCTTATCATCTCAATTTATTTTTATTTAAATTTTTGTTTACACTTCCCAAATTTTTATAAACATTTCATAAATAACTGCTAATGAATTTGATATTGGCCATAGTATAATTATACGTGGTCAAAGAAATCATGAAAGTGGATATTCAACAATCTTGTAACTTGTGTGATGTGATGTCTGCACTCAAATAGGCTCCCATGCGTTGCCACATTATCAACTCCAACGACAAGGAAACTTGTGTTGTAGAACGTCCAAGAGAGACCCCAACGGGAGATGGAAAAGAATTAATAGTGCCACTATTAGCCATGATAAACTTGCCCATGTCGACCACAGCTTTGGAGGGGCATAATTTTAAACTTGCCCATGTCGACCACAGCTTTGGAGGGGCATAATTTTTCAAACTTGTGATGTGGCCAACTCAAAATTTCTGAATCGTATTAAATGGACTTGAATATAAAGTATCCAACACACATTTCACATGTCACTGTAAATATTGCACTCTAATTTTTCCATGTGAAGATAAAAATATGTAGACATATATCCATGTACTTGTGTGTTGTCGACTAATATATCTCAGCGATTCAGAGCATCGCAAGTGAGCCATACAAGATAAATGGGTTGGTGAAACTAACCAAGAAAAACATTCACAGTTGTATCCTGATGTGTATATATGTATATATTTTGACATTTTTTAAAATTATTTGTATGTTAATAATAACATGTTTATTTTTAAAAAGTTCTATTTTACAGCTAAAAATGGCAAAAACAGATATACATGCGCCAATTTAAAGGCTGCTCAAAAGTAATAAGACGGCCAGAACCGTTTGTTAAAACGATCAAAACAGATACTAGTAGGGCAAAAACCGTGGAATTTGACAATGTTTCAAATTTGAATTTCCTACGTGGATGGAAATGTCGATCAAGTACAATATTGTTCGCCTCAAAACTTGGGCATACAAATGCGAAGTTGGAAGTGTCTATGTTGGTTAGTACAGTTTTGCTAACGTTAAGCATACGTATGAAAGTCAACGACTTTGAGGCGTGTCATGCTAAATACAAAAGTTTGAAAATTCAACGGATTAATGTGCACTAAATTTAACGAAGCTTTACTGAACATATTTTATATTTATTTTATTATTTTTTCCTAGTTAAATGGGTTGTATTTCTATTTTATTATTTTTTTAATGAAAAATTTAATTGGGAAGGAATTAAATAAGAAGGAAAGACTTTGGGTTAAATATTATTAAGAAAAAATAACATTTTTCGAATGGTTTGAATGACTCAGAATTAAGTTGAAATTACACTTTAGGTTCACTAATAGGTTTTATAATTGATTTTTATTAACTAAGAGTTCAGGATATAATTGTTTTTATTAAGAGTTTATATTAAGAGTTTAGGATATGAATAGGCTGAAATTATATTTTTATATTTTTAGGTTTTTCACTAAATTTTATAATTGTTTTTATGAATAGGTTGAAGTTATATTTAAGGTTTTTCAATAAGTTTATAATTTTTTTAATTAATAAGATTTATGATTACAAGTAAATTAAATGTTCAAAACTTAAAGATGTGGATGAGTAAAATTTATTTCCACTCATTAAACATGAGTTAATATTACACTAATGAGTTAACATCACTTAAATGATTATTATCACTATATAACTAATTTATATATATATATAATATATATATATATATATATATATATATATATTCTTTACGCAATGTTACATTAAAGTATATTATATATTACAAAAAAAATAAATAATACAATTACTATTATATAAAAATTGTCATATTTATTAGTATATCGGTATTTTTTTGGACAATTATAATAGTTATTCATTTAATTTCAATAAAATATAAAGGCACATATATTATACAAAGTGGCTGGTAACATAGTAGTAACATAGTATTGGAGATATCTTCTAAATGAATTCTCTAGAGCAGGGTGAACAATGATTTACTAATTACATTTACATAGCACAATCATAATTATCTATCTAATGTATTGATAATTACTAGCTAGTTGAGCCCAATCATTAATAATTAGAAGTCAGAAGTGAATAAATATAATAAAATAGGTATATGTATTGTTAAGTTTTCTCATTTAGCAGACATTTTGTCCTCAATAATTAGTCACATTTATGTTTTGAATACTAAAGGAATAATAAGAGTTGATTGAAAACAGGGAGTCATTCGTTATGAATTGTCGTCATTGTCACATGAACATGACGTCGTATTTCTGCATTGTCATGCAATGTTAATACTCGCTCGCTCACCTTAGTGGTCTAGGGCTTTTCTATGTAAACATCACATGATCCTCATACAGTTTGGCCAAATAGTATTTAGATTTAGGTTTTTCAAAAAAATGTACAATCTAAATTTCTAGAATTCTAGATTAAAGAGAGCACTTTTGAATCTTCATATACCCAAATTCTATTAAATGATGGATATGAACCTCACGAGTTCTTGGATTATGGGTCTTCTAGATACCAAATTGTATCAAATGAGGAGGAAATTTCGAGTAACTAACGAAAACGTAAAGTTGATGGATTTCATTCATAGAGTTCCTTCGTGTGTGGTTCCAACTTTTAAGGTTTTAGGTGTTTAGAATATATACCATCCAAACACGTTTTTTCTTAATTAATTTTTCGGAAGGTTGTATATTGCCCACTCTACGTTACGCCCAATTTAAAAAATTTCAGATGCCTAGATATCCAATCATCTCAATATGCATTAAACAATGTATGTCAAGAAAATCCGCCTGTTCATTATCCAAATATATTAAATTATGTTAACAGTAAACGTTAAGACTAAATTAAATCGCAAAAAGAGCTTTATTAACTTTCATGAGCACAAGAGAGTCAGCATTAAATACGATAACTTATCGTTATCATTTCAACATAATTCGATATTTTTTTTGCACATTCATAGGTTGTGGAACTTTATAATCTCTATTCTCTATTGAAAGAATCTATAAATTTGAAGATATATGACACTAGGGTTTCTATGTTCTTCTTTTGCACATTCATAGGCTGTGGAACTTTATAATCTCTATTCTCGATTAAAAGAATCTAATATTTCCATGGAATCACAGGCATATGTATTAAAAAGTGGTGAGAGTGGGATGTGTTAATAAAATGAAAGGGAATTAGTGAAATTTTAAATGCCAAGGATGAGAGTAGTTCAAAGTTGAAACTTGAATTCAATAATAACTTGAATATACAAAGTTCGTCTAAAAAGTTATAATTATAACCTTTCAATTAGATTATTTTTATCATTATAATATTCTATTTCTAAAAAAATTCTAATAAATACTAAAAATGTAAAAGCAATATATCTTTATATTAGAAATTCCAAATAACACGTTTAAAAAAGTAAATATGAAATTTCCAAAACTATTAAAGAGTGACTTTTTAATGGTTCTAAGGGATAACTAAAATAATGACAATAACTAAAATACTTCAATATTCTCCAAGTACAAATCAATGAAATCCTTGCTTTCACTAATTTGAGAGTTAATGTTTAGAAAAACAAACAACCTTCAACCTGTTTTAACCCTATATATTTTATGACAAATGGTGACTGTGAGGGAGCATAGAAGAAAATTGTTTTTTTATTTGCATCTAAGGAAGGTTTTGGGTTCATTGGAAGTAGAAATGATGTAAGGCCATTGGAAGTTGGGAAGGATGTGTTCTTTGTTGTGGGGGAATATACTGAAATCAACCAAATCCTTAACATTTCAAGACGAACTTTGGCATGGAATTTTATTGGAAATATCGTAGGGATGGACTATCTTAAATGACAGATGAAGTAGAACACAGTTTCAAGTTTAGGCTATATACTAGTAGTTCACATATTAGTAAGATGAATGCATTGGTTTTGTCTTTTGCAAGGAAAAATATGTGGTTTCTATATCAAATGAATTCTATTTTTTGGATAGGTATTATTTGTCTGTAAGACCATGCCACTATTTTTTATGCTATTTTATGGATAGGTATTATTTGTCTGTAAGACCATGCCACTATTTTTTATGCTAGGGATGAGACCATGTGATACACACAGTATGGATAAAATTTCTTGGACTCTTCATGGAACCCTTGATTATTCTAGATTTATGCATAACTAAAAACAACTTAGGAAAATTTATTCTAGTGGATGATAGCTTGGTCTATGAAAGATAAAGGTCAATTTCAAGGATATTATTTTCTCTTGATGTAAGTAGAGGACCTTTTGAGAAAACTAAATTGATTATTAGAAAAAAATGAAAATAATTTTTACATACAGTTTTTCAACTTCTCATTAATTGACACATTTGTTTGGCTATACCTGGTGGCCATACTTCTTGGTCCTTAATTTTTCCATAGTAAATATGACTTCTAACCTTGGTCAATTAACCAAATAGTATTCATATTATAAAAGTGACTTTAATTTTTTTTATATTAAAAATAATGTAATCAAATAAATTTGAGGGATGAATCCAATATTAACAACCTATTTTACAAAAAATAATTTGTTTTTTCACTTCAATTTAATATGTCAAAAATGGAAAGCCAAAATGGACATTATTTGTGAAAATGGTTTTAAATAGTATAGGAAATATGTGAAAAAGATGCACATCATATATAAAGGAATTTCTAGGATTCCAGTATACTCCTTTTTCACATTTTCATAAATTTTTAATTTGAGTGGTTAAATGGATTTCCATCAATTTTGGGTTATTTAATTGTTAAGTATAGTGGCATGCAATAGAGAATCTACAATATTGATGATGAAAAAAACTTGTTGAGGAAGCGTAGAGGCAATGCTAATCCACCAAATCCTTTGTTCAAAAAATTGTAAATTATTAAAATCCATCATCATTTGCAAAAAATATATAAGTTTTTGTGGTTTGCATTGTTGATTAATGAAGGAATATTTACATATTTAAGGATGTGAGTTGACATTTAAGAACCACCATTTTCATATTTAAAACACTAAATCAAATGACACGACACCTATAATGACAATATAGAAATACAAATTTATTACATGTTCAAAAACTTGAATCTAAAGGTACGTCATTTTGGAAGTTTGAGTTTATCCCGATTACGCCTTTAAGTTTTCATAGAATCCAACAAAAAATTAATCCTTTTGGTTATCAAATAATCCAATGACAAAGTCAACCTAAGCTCTTCTCGATAGTATATTTGCATAATCACACAACCTAACAACAAATTCAATAAATTGACTTTTTGGGTGAGACTTCTGATGAAACCTGGAGTTCATTTCACAATGAATGAATACCCTCTTACCATATATGTAAATTCTTATCCTGGTAATTGACCATTTTATTTGGTTATTCATAAACCATCTAAACAAACACTTCTTATATCTAGAAGAAACTTACTGTAACCACACTAACCATTTTTTATCACTTTCCCTCCACCCTAATCTCTTTTGTCCCATTTCCATCCACCCATGATTACTTTATCATTATGTAGCATGATTCACTTAGATCCTTTTAAAACAATATCATGGATAGATATGTATAGTTTATTTCAAAATGATATTCTTTAATTTATTATTGTTTTCGAATTATAACATATATTTATGATTCACCACTATGAGAAATTGAGTAATTCATATAAAAAGAAAGTTATAACAACATTAAGTTTAATGAAAAATTTTATTACTCACATGGATAAATATTTTTCACTTGTCTAATTGTTTTACATTTTTTTTTTAATCCAAATTTGGTGATACACATCCAAGTGAGTTTGTCATTTTTAATTTCTTAAAATGCATATTTGAATGCATAAAATAAATCAAAGCAATAAATATATACATTGGTAGCCACTCAAGTCTACAATTTCAACCATTTTTGGTTGTATTTTGAGCGAAACTCATTGGAAAATATGTCAAAAAATAAAAATGTCGAACGTTTAAATTCCACTATATTTGTTCGCATAAATATAACACAACTTGATACTC
This sequence comes from Pinus taeda, assembly GCA_000404065.3. Classification (NCBI taxonomy): domain Eukaryota; kingdom Viridiplantae; phylum Streptophyta; class Pinopsida; order Pinales; family Pinaceae; genus Pinus; species Pinus taeda. The sequence continues at coordinate 23,123 of APFE030329972.1, forward strand.
TTAAAATAGAAATAATAATTAGAGTGTAATTGGCACAAATGTTAGAGACACTTGGAGATATAAAATATCCCAAGGGGCATCCAAGCTTTGGTTGGATTCCCACAATCTATTATGTTATTATAGTCTACATTAAATAATTTATTTATCTATATTGTATTGTTAAGGCACTATGCTATTATATAAGTAATTATACTTAGCATCTCATAACCAATCGTGAAGCATATATAATATATAGCCTCTTTGTATGATGTGAAGGTCACATGTTCAAAATCCCGTGGGAAAAAATATAGCCTTGTTAAGAACCGATGTAGCCTATACCAGGTGCGATCCTCGGGTAATTGTGATGGCTTAGATGCCTCTAGGTGGTAATTTTTCAAGCCAAAAGCTAAGTTTAGAGTCATCTTAGGACTCACACAACTTAGCAAAAAAAATATTATAAATAAGAAAATCATAATGTAAAACGAAAATACCTGAATACATTTCTTCAATATCTCATTTTTCAAACAAGCATAAAGATCTGGGATCGAGTAATCTTTACAGTGTAAACTCATTTAAATCAATTATATTATATTAATTATATAATTATATATATATATATATATATTATATAATATATATATATATATATTAATACCACAAGAAGTATCATCCTTTATCAGGTTACATTAAATCTTTTATCCTACTATCATTGTTTATCTATCTTATTTTTTTTTTACAATGCATATAAAATTTCAAAGAAATTACTAATTAATTCTATTTTAAATCATAATATAAAATGTAAAGTTTTCATACATATCACTTTCTCATTGAAACCTAAGTACCAACACGAATCCATCTTACCCTCATCTATCAACCGTCGAGAGGGATCAAATCTCTTGAATGATAAACCTCATTTACATCCATGGTATGTGTGTGTGTGTGTGCGTGTGTATATATATCATGTGCTAACTCCATGTCGAGGAAGGAAGTAATTATTTCAACCAACACACCAATA
>APFE030329972.1:29283-42946 GCA_000404065.3 Pinus taeda
AACACCATACATTCACTCCTTAAGGAAGGAGAACACTCCACAAGCCATATGCATGTTCATACAATATTCCTTGACATTATTCCTTGACATCTCTCCATGTAGAGTCTCTAGCCTCTATATAGGCCTCATACATACAATACCATGGATCATTACCATGGTTCCTTCATACCATCGAATTAATACCATGGGCCCATTACATTATTACTAACTACTTGTGGTCCCTTACATGATATGGGTTAACCACCTTATTTATTACTATGACCCATCCAAATATTACATTATTACCTTGGGTACCTCCCTTTGTACCCCATATTATCCCCCCTAGGTATATAACAATTGCAAAGCCACTCCTATTAGAAGAGATTGTATGCATATATATGGAGATCTATTGAAATAGACAAACTTGTGTTTGGAGGTTTTTGGAGAGATCGATCATAGATCATTGATCAATCATTATTCTTTTTGCATGTGGTCATTTCTCCGGGATGTCATTATTGTAAAGCCATGCCTATTAGAAGAGAATTTATGCATATATATGGAGATCTATTGAAAGAGACAAACCTGTGTTTGGAGGCTTTTAGAGAGATCGATCATAGATCATTGATCAATCATTGTTGTTGTTGCATGTGACCATTGCTCCAACAAATTGTTGGTCTACCTCAAAACAAACTTAGCCAACCTCTAGCTGTCTATCCTCTGTTGTGTGCATTGTATGTGTAGAGAGAAATAGGAAAACTCATTGGCATGTCCATGAACATTAAAAAAATTTCTGTAATCAAGGAATGAATTTTCCCATCATCGTATTGATGGTGGAAGAAGATGAGAAGGAAACAGATAACCATATTTGGAAATGGGCATTATTTTTATCATCATCATGTTCACCAAATTTCCTCCAACTGTTGAGTTGTAGAGAGGCTTCTGGTTGAATGGAATATGCAGTCACCATCACTGATTGCAGTAAAGACTTGGCCACTGGGCTTTCAGCATCCTCTTCCAGGATTGACAGTTTTAAACAGGTAAAAAAGCTACCTTTTTTTAAATTTTCTCTCTCCTAGGTAGATGATGCTTATGTCATTGTCAATTTTCTTCCTATTTATGTTTATCATCCGAGTTTTGGCAAAGAGGAAGGCATGTTGTTGATTGCTGCATGGATCACTGACGAAAACTTCACTGTTTTGCAAAAAAGGTATGTTCTCATTACTAACTGAAAGAAAAACCCAGAGAAGTAGATATTTCTCTAATGTTTTTTGGGTCAACTTCCTAATTTTTTTTCTTTTTTCAGCTGGAACTAAAATTTTGCATCCTTTCCTGGGTTAAGTATTAGAGAATAATATGCTTTTACTTTCTGTTACTGTCTAAGTTTCCTTCTGGGGAGTTTCCTTCTTAATTCACAGCAAAACCTCATGAATTTGGGTTGGAATTAGAATTTTGTTTATAGGGTAAATTTCTTGATTTTTAGCGGGTTTTAACTTCTCCCCATTCCATATGTTTTGGGGAACACAAAAATTCAAGGTATGCTTATCGGAGTTCTTTTCTTTCTACCTATCCATCCACTAGTTCAACTGGGATCTTCCGACATGGCTCCAGCTATCCAGTTTCATAATTGTCTTTGGACCCTGTAAACAATACAAAATTCGGCTTTATAATGTATGGTTAGCTTGTAACTATTGAAAAGGATTATAGAGGGGGTTTCCCTGATCACATTGAGTTGCATTGGGGTGACATCTTCCTCCAAAAAATATTGGATGATTGAGGAGTTTCATTCAGATGCTATTTTTGCCACTGAACTGGTCACATGTGACAACAATGCCCTTTCTGGCTAGATGGTCACTTTAATGGCAGAAGATGCTATAATGGAACTTCGGGACCTCTCTCAGAAATTGGTTGACAAGGCTGTTAGATTCAAAAATGAAAAGAGAACATGACACATAAGTATTCACTACAGCAATCAGGTACACACTCTCACCAAAACTCTCACCTTCCACATGCTTTTGGATCAATTGTCTCTTTGTCCATTACTATCCCCTCATCACTGATAAATTCAGCCAAATCAGATTTTCCGTCGTCTGACATCCCACCAGCCTTTATGTCTCTCCACCTCCCGAGCTTGTAAACTTCCGGGACATTCCTATCCCCTTGACAACTCCTCATCCTTTCTTAGATATTCCATCCACCTCACAAATAACATATGTTTCTCCTGTAGCTTCACCATGCCAACAATCAAAAGATAAAGGACCTTGCCTCAGTATTACTCCACAAAATTCCCCAACTGTTTCACCAACAAATTTGGTGGGGAGTGACCTTGACCTCCTTCTACAAAGGAAGACCCTTGATCTCCATGCTCGCACCAGCCATAAACTGGTGGATAATTCATCCCCCCATATCATCCCAAACTCGGTAGGGAATATCACAATGCACAGGAAAACAAACTGTGGTAGTCGCCACTTTTGGGGTTGTCCCAATAAAAATCCCTTTTCTTCTCCCATGGACAGGTTTCTCTTTGACATCCCCATAACTGACATCTCCCCCTCATGGAACCTTAGAGCATGGCTACTTGAAAAACACCTACGATGATGTGCATCATCTCCCTTAATATTTTGGGTCTCGGGACTACCCCTAAATATCTAGCCCTCAAAAACCTGATGTTATATCTACATCTGTTCATTATCCTCATACAAGAAATGATGCATCATGTTCCTAATGCTATTCAATACTTCCGGGAAATGTTTCCAACCTGGCATATATCTGCAACTGTTGCTATGGGTCTCTCGAGAGTCCTGGTGGCCTTATGGGATCCGAGATGGATTAACATTAAAGCTTTCAAATGCTTTGTTGGTGTTCTCCTAGAAGGAAATATTCGTGGCATGTTGGGTTGTGTTCATATCTTAAATATATATGCCCCATACGGAGACAGAGGAGAATTCTGGGACCGATTCATATCATCTGGCATAATGGACCTACAGACCCTCATTATTGTAGGGGATCTAAACTACACTATGAGCTTGGATGAAACTTGGGGTTGTTTCAAGAAAACTCGCCCTCTGGCGGGGAAAATCCAAAATTCCATCACCATGAACAATTTTGTGGATATATGCCTCTACAAAATCTCCCCGACATGAGACAATGGTCTCTCGGGCTCTGCATATGTGGCCAAAATACTGGATCGCTTCCTCATACATGAGCAATTACTAGATTTTTTGGGAGATGTCTGAGTAAATACCATCAGCAAATTTATATCAGATCATAGACCTATCACTCTAAAATGGAGGGAAAGAGTACACCTACTTGAGTCTCCCTTTCAAATTCAATAGAACATTATTACAGGACCCTGAACTCAATAAGATGGTACATGACACTTGGGGAAATATTAATATCACGGGTTCTTCTCCTATTCTCAGTATCCTGGAGAAACTTGATTCCCTCTGGGGATCAGTAAAATTATGGTAGAAAAATAAAATTATAGATAGTAGAAAAGAACTTGTAAAAATCCAAGAAAAATTGGACTATCTTCAGATCTTGATGTCTACACATTTCCTTCCTGATCATATTCGAGCCAACATTCAAAAACTGGAACACAGAAATAAGGAAATTCTAATGATGGAAGAAGCTACATGGAGACTAAAGAGCAGAGCTGTTTGGTTAAATGAAGGAGATCGAAACACTAAATTCTTCCACATATACGCAAATTTCCATCGGAATATAAATTCCATATGGAAAATATCCAACACCAATGGATGAATATTTCACACAGAAGAAGAAATAATTGATGGTGTTGTAAACTACTTTCAAAATGATTATAGAAGAAATGTAAATGCCTATGTGGAAGATATGATCTCGGGTATTGAACCTTATTCTAACATGTTTGATCTGGAGAAAAATGAGGCTTTTTTAAGGAAATCTCAGAGGAAGAGTTGTTGGGGGTTGACAAGTCTTTTAAAAGTGACAAAAGTCTTGAGCCTGATCAATGGACTCTTGAACTGTTTTCTCATTTCTTTGAAATTATCAAGATGGATCTGTTGTGTATGATCGAGGAATCCAAAAATATGGGCTATATTCATCAAAATATCGCCTCAACATACATCGCTCTGATTCCAAAAAAAAAAATTCTAATAACTTCTCGGACTACAGACCTATCTCATTGTGCAACATCATATATAAAATCATGTCAAAGACTATTGAGGGGAGATTATGCAATACCCTTTCTCTCTTGATATCCCTTGAACAGCATGGCTTCCTTCCAAGGAGAATCATACATGACATGGTGAAAAATGCACAGTAAATAATGCACTTTATCCACACAAAGAACATGGACGCGGCTATTATGCAAGTAGATCTTCATAAAGCTTATGACTATTTGGATTGGGGCTTCCTTAGACTAATCCTCAACAAGATCGGTTTATAGCCAAGGTGCATAAACTGGATCATGGCAAGTGTGAAATGTAAATTATGTTATCGTCATCAACGGTCTTCCAACAAGATTCTTCCGGTCCGAAAGAGGTCTTCGTCAGGGATGCACTTTATCTCCATTATTATTAATCTTGGTAATGGATTGTCTAAGTCTGCATATCAAAAGAGCGGTGATAGAGGGGGATTTCAAATCACTGAAGCTAGGCAACAATATAAACATCTCACATAACCTCTTTGTCAATGACATCCTCATAATGGGTATGTTATGTGTTTCTCTTGGTATTATCTTTTTAATATTTTTAGTAGATTTGCAAATGCTTCGGGAATGTGCATGAATTCCAACAAATCAGTTATTTATTATAGTCAATCTGACACGATAACTATAACATATATAAAATACTTATTTGGAATTGAAGCCAAGCCTATGGAAAATGGTTTGAATTATTTAGGGTATAGACTTAAACCATCATGTTATAAAGCATTTGATTGGAAATGGGTCACTGAAAAGTTCTATAAAAGAATTTCTGGATGGGAATTTGGATGTCTATCCATAGGGGGTAGGGCCATTCTGTCACAAACCATTCTAACACAGCTAGGAGTATATTGGGCACATATTTTTCATATTCCTACCTCCATTATAGATTATATAAACTGTCTCATGGCAAATTTCATCTGCACGGGTGTACACAGTAGGAAAAAGTTCCATCTGATGAAGCTTTCAAATATAACTCTTCCAAAAGACATGGGTGGATGGGGAATTTTAGACCTTCATCATTTTGGCGAGGCTTTACTCATCAAATCGCTCTGGAGGGGTTTATTTAGAGCAAGTAATTAGAGTAAGATTATATAACACGAATATCTAAAAAATAAAGATTTCATTTTTTGCTACTATTTTGGTTCAATTGGGAAAAAACAAGGATCAACAATCTGGTCAAGTTTCTTGAAAATCGAGAAATGCTTCATTCAACTCCTGATATCGAAATTCCAAATTGGAAATAATATCCTGATTGTTTTTGACCCAATTCTGGGTGCTGAACCAATCCTGTCCATCTCTAACAATATCACACAACTCCTAAATGATCATGGTTTCTTTTCTTAGGGCCAAGTCATAAGTGGTTGGTAGGGAAAACTCCCTGCCTCAAAAAATGCTTATGAACTAGGATTAATCAGTCACTTGCAAGAATAATGGATTCAAATCATCAAAACTATGAAACAAATAGGCATATGTCAATCAGGGATCGAGGATAAAATTATATGATCGAGCAAAATGCTTTTTGATAACATAGTTGTAGTAGATGCCTACCAGATATTAACATAAAAAGTTGCGAGAAAAGAGGAGAACTATACCCTTGATGCCTTCTGGAAAACAAAAGATTTGAACAAAATTATAATCTTCATCTGGCTTGTTTACCATAATAGAAACCTTGTTTGGGAAAACTTGCAAAAAAGGAATTGGGATGGGCCAGGCATATGTTGCATATGAAAAAACCACTCAGAAGACAATGACCACATTTTTTTACACTGCCTCCTCACTACTTGGGTTTGGAAAAAAAATTCTACCCTGTTTGGCTTCCCTTATATTCAACACACTTGTATTAGAGATTCTTTGAAATGGTGGAGCACTCAGAAACCTGCTTGACGAATTATCCCTCTTTTCCTTTTATGGTAAATTTGGAAGTGGAGGAATAGAAGCATCTTCCAAAATAGTATAGATGATTTCTCTATAATAATTGAAAAATTTGTCACAAATCTTTCTTTTTATTTTGCACAACCATTATGCTCTAAAGATGAATCGAAAATGAAGAATGACTTTCAATTCTCTTATCCTATGGGTTATTTTGATGGGGCTACACAAGGAAACAACTGCGCCTGTGGCTTTTTGATTGCAATAAATGCTAACTTGACATACATAATGTGTTGGAATTGCGGTATTGGTACAAATACAAAAGTTGAAGCTGTAGCTCTCTGAGGACTCCTATGGTTCAACAGTTTCCTTGGGAACCCCACGCTACATATATATGGTGATTCGAGAATCATAATCGACAAAGTCTTGGGGAGGGCATCCATCAACAATCGCAGACTACAAGGATGGATGGAAAGAATCAAACTTTTATGGAAATCTCAAGACAACTACACAATCCAACACATTGGAAGATGCCTTAACAAGGATGCAAACAGAGTATCAAAAAAAGGATTATAGGGAAACATTGACGAATGGTATCTAGAAATTACATGGGAGAAGATCATTTATGACATGGAAATTCTTCCAAACCTGGGTTAACCTTCTCTATGCAAGTCTCTCAATGTCTTTTTTTGTGTAAAATTTTTGTTATATAGGTTTATAAATTCCAAAACATAGTTTCATAATGTATAATTTTCCCATGACTTCTCTTTGGGAGAATTAACACTCGGTAGGTTTCCTTAAAGGGTTGATCAACGGTGATTATAATTGTTGTGTTAGTTGTGCATGGACGCATAAATTCTCTTTTTGTGAAGTTGTCTGCTTGGCCGCTGGGCAAAAACGCCAGGAAAAAAATAGTGTCATCTACGAGGGACTTTCTTGAGCCTTCTTGTTAGATGGTGTCATTACAAAACAAAAGTTTTTTCATCTCTGTGCTAACCAAGAGGTGTTATATTGATAGAAGTTTTTCACCTCTGGTTTGGTTTCAAATGTTATAGGTCCTTCCGATGCTACAAGTTTCTCGACTATCTATTTGAATATGAATGTAAGTCAACAATACAACTACAACTGATGTTTGTCTATTCCATAGACATTTGCTGTTGAAATATGCTCTTTTCTATCATTATCATTACATGAAATATATCAAGAATATAATGTTATCTATATTGACTTGAGAATTTTTTCATAGTCACATTAAAATATTGAAAATATTGAACTCTATATATTGTGTTTTCTCGTAATGTGGCATGGTATCTATTATTAATATAATATATATCAAGCCTTTTTCCCACTGAAGAAAAACTTTGTATATCAAGCTTTTTTCGTACGGAAGAAAAACTTGGCACCCTCTGCACTATATTGACCGTCAAAGTACATAACTGCATGCTTGAGTTTGAAGGGAATCCACCGCTGCATATTGTATTTTTTCTCTATTTGTCAATAGAAAGACACAGCCGCACAAACTCTTAACTTTTGGACGACCAGTGGGCCTTTCGATACTCCCTGGAAGTCCTGTCGAGTAGATGTGATTGTAGCCCGTGATTGTGTGGCAATGATACAATGAAAATCCATGAGCTGGAAGGCTTCATCACCATATTTGGTTTAGCCTCGTGACTAAGGAGCGGGTTGTTGTGTTCACTGTGAAGTTTTAGGTCGGATCCAGGTGTGTGAATCACATTGGTTGTGAGCTAGATCGTCCGAGAGCGATTAGTATTTTCCACATCGATTTGAGATTCTATTACAAGTAAATTAATCGACGTCAATAAGAGGGAGATGTTCAGATCCTGCTATGTTGAGAGGTTGACTTTTGGAACAAAATTGTTTGGATGTTCCACTGGTGGATGAGGTTTTTTGAAGAAGGGCCTGTAGTTGGAGAGCATTGTATAAGAGTTGTGAATGCTGGTGAAAAGCCTGGAAAGCCAAGTTTTCTTTATTGGGTTCGTAGGGTCGCATTGTTATTGATTTTCCAGGTGTATTTCTCCAACAACAAAGATTGAGTTGGTGCTTTAGAAATTCTAATATTATTTGGGAGGCAAAGGTATTTTCCTTGGAAGATCGATCTGTCTTTTAAGTTGTCGAGAATCTTCTTCAATTTTAGGCTGAGAGAGTTATTCAGTACAGGTTGATTACTATTTCCTTTGAGGAGTCCAAATTCATCTTAATTAGGGGCTGAATTTGTCCGTTGAAGGAGGGTTGAATTGAATTGATCATTTCAAGGGGTCGAATGTGTTAATGAAGGGACGTGTTATCTTTATTTGGAGGGTGAATATCAAAGATTTCTTTCTTATCTGAAGTTGGTCCATGAACTATTGAGGCTAACCTTAGAAGGTCAAATTCAGCAACTATAACCACATTGTTGCAGATGAGACTCGAGGATCAAGTTTGATGTGCAGGCTTGTAGACTCTAAAGTGGTTTTCTACGAGTGGTTTATCCTTTTGCAAATGAAGTGGTTCTTGAGTCGATTCGATTAGTAAAAAGTGATTGGGTGGTTCTGAGGTCACGTTGTTATAGACATTTTTGGGCACTTCAACCCCAATCACAAATGTCCATAAACTGAGGGCCCTTAATTCCCTAAAAGGGTTCCTTCACTGCCTAAAGGAAGAAGGTCAACTGATTACATCATCTCCCAGAAGTTCTCCATTGAAAACTACTCATAAATGGTCAAAGTTGGACCTTACTGAAAGCTCCATGCAGAGGGTGCGATGCATATCACCTTCCCAATGTACAAGGTGTGATGCATATTGTTTTGCTCCTCTGTAGGGTGCGATGGTCAGGAATGAACAAATGGCAGGGACCAAAATGTGAGGTGGAAGATCATGGGATGAGTAAGAGATGAGTAGACACTAATCAAGATCCCAAAAGATGACTCACCTCTCTGTAATCATCTATATATGGATCCCTCATCACAGAGATCCAGAGGCTGGAATTTTGTAATCTATAGAGAAGTGTTGTTGGTATTTTGGTGTATATTCACGGTGTTGGGTGATTTTACTTTGCTTGAGGTGAAAGAAGGGCTTCTTAGCTGGAGGATGATGCTGGGTCAGAGATGCTCATGGTTGTAATCCTCTTGCTACTTTTTATCTGAATAAAGCTATTCTTGTTTCCCTCCATATACTGGTGTACTTGTTTATATGCTTGTGTATGGTTAATGTACTTCTGATCCTACATTATTTATGAATTTAGATCCTTGTTTCTTGCATAGTAGTATGTTGTTGTGATTCTACAGGTCCTTTTGAAGCTGAGCAAACAAAGAGCGAGCAGCAAAACTCTATCAAGAAGGAGAGGGAATCGAGCGCAAGACTCGGGTTGGCCCTCTTGGTTCTCCTCTCATCTATTTTCATAAAGGGAATCAATAGTAGACTTTGATTGTTTGTTTCTAAGATAGCCACCCATCTTAGTGGGAATAGCAGTATCCGTGTGGACAATATTCCCGTATAACACATGTGGAGTCTTCCATCCAATAAAAAATATCCTATTATGGGTGCTCTAACAGTGAATTGTTTACAGTGATAGGAGCCATTGCTTGGTGCAGTGAGTTTGGATAGCTCAATTGGGGAGTTGTCGTGTGAATCTGTATGAGTTTAGAGTAGAACGATCAATTTTGTAACACACTGTGAAATGGTTGTCAACGATGAAGACACTCTGGATGTTGCAAGAGCTGACTGTGAACTCTGGAGTGCCAGAACCTGCCAAAGCAGAGTAGCTTTTAATTTGGTGTGTCTATTAGGTTTCAACCTTTGGTGTGGAAACTGTGTGTGAATTTGCTTAATCCACTATGGAATTGCGACGTAAAGTAAACCTGTGCATGCAAGGAGTCTACAGTGCATAGTCGTGAGTGTGAGAAGACCAGACCCATTACCAGCCACAACTGAGGTGGAGAGTCGTAGATCATTTTGGTTGGAGAGACACGAGTCAGAGTTTGCAAACTTTCGGTAAGTGATATATGCAATAGCGTGGAGCCTTAGTAGAACAGAGAAGCCTCAGTGTGGGAGGTGTATATAACCTTTGTGGAGTTGAGAGCAAGATTCGAGCGGTGATGTAGAGATGTGTTGGCGAGTGTGAATCAACCTATAACCTCTGTGGACCTGTCGAAGGAGAGGGACGAGTGGTGAACTGTGTGAGTTATATGAAGTCACGTTGTGGATTTGAATATTAAGATTGGAAGGGTGCATTGAGAAGCCTGTTGAGCGCTTTTCTCATGGTGTTTTATGCTAACAACAAAGTGAAGTTATGGTTGCTTATTGTTCAATTATGATGGAATTGAGGTGTTTGTTGTGAAGAGTAGTTTATGGATGTGAATGGGCTTGTTCCTTAGTTGTTATAGAGAGCTGAATTTTACCGGGTTATTCCAGTTCTATGATTGTTTCACCTATTAATCTATGCATTGTTGAAAGGAGAAGATATTATGGGGAGAAGGATATTATGGGTAGGAAAAGTAAAATAAAACAATTTCGAAGAGAATTTAAACAATTTAGGAGAAAGTATCATAGGGTAGAGGTGGTATATGAAATTCTAAATAAATATTTGAATTAGTCCGAAATGGAATTCTTTGCAATAGTTGAATATGAAGGTGTTGTTCAAAGTTTTCTTGTTTCCGCAAAGTTGAAGATGAAGGTGTTGTTGAAACTATTCTTGTTTTTGAATGAGTGCAACTTATGAACCACTATATGATGAGGAAATTTTTTCCAATGAAGATTCATTACAAATGCCGTAGGAAAAAAGTTTAATAAATGATTAGTTAAGTGAAAAATTTTAGTGTGTAGGTATTAGCAGTGACAAGGAAGAAATTAAAAAAAAAATGAAGAACAACTACAATTCAGTAAAGCATGAATTGAAACACCATGTCTTGATAAAACCTTACCAAAATTCACAACTACATATGAAGAATCAATGAATGTTGAAGATTACATGAGCAATGTAGAAAGTGAAGAGGTTGAAGATATGAAACGACCAACTATGTCAGCAGAGAAAGACGAAGAAAGGAAACCTCTTAAAAGAGAACGATGACAAGAATTAGTATGGTTCTCTTTATGAATCTAACATTGTTTTCAAGTGTGTAAATATTGGTAGCAAGGAAGAAGCAATAAAACTTGAAGAAATTGAAAATGTTAAGGACAAGCATAAGTCTCAAAAGCCTGCAGCGATGTTGAAAAAAAATTGTAAACCTGCAATTAAGATCAAGAAAGAGGAGATTAAGAGTTCAAGTGTTTGACCTTTTGTGCAAAAAAGAGGAGAAACTCCACCACTATATTATGGAAACAAAGGTGAAGATGAAACTTCACCGACAAATGAACAAGCATGGACCCTGAGAAAGAAGGAAAAAATGAAAGCTTAGCTATCTAGTTATTTTTATGTATCGTTGTAAGCCTAGTTGAAACTGAGATCAGCAAGCATGCTATTGATGTTATGATTTGATCCATTTCTCCATTAAGGAAAGAAATTGGAATAATGGACAAATATAGAATTCTCCATATTATTCTATTATTATAGATTTGTTGTGATCTATTGTGATCAATTAGATTGGATCTTATTCTTAAGGAATCTATTCAATTCCTGAAAGGATTCCCAATTTTATTGGCCTACAAATTATTTGGTGAATAATAGAAGTGGCCTACAAGGAGACACTCTCAAGTTGAGTTCACCTCAGCTGAGCTGTCCATTTCTATCATAGTTTGTCCATTATTAATTTTACTACTTGAACTAGATTTAAGGCAAGGCTCAATGTCAACATCAAGATTTGAGAGATCAATTCTTGAGTTGAAAACTTTTATTAACTTCATGAATAAAAAATGTTTCTAATCCAAAATACTCTTTGAAATTCTTAATAAGATTGTATCAAAATGAATGTGGGATACTTAGGAAATATCAAATTACGTTGGCAGCATTAGCACACATTATTAACTAGCCTCAAATATATTTTCAGATTGATCTTTAATCAAGGTGTAAACTAATTTGAGTTGTGTAAATTGGTGTTTTTACTCGTTGGTAACGTGTTAAAAATAAAGAGGCTTCATATTAGGTTTGAGTTATAGCCATTGTGTGACCAATGGTGTTGGAATCACCTAATTTCTTAAGGATTTGGGTGAAATAGCGAAAGGCACAACAATCTCGACGACTCCTCCAGTTTGGAACAGGGAAATCCTTCTTTCTTGGGACAAGCCAATGGAGAATCAACCTGGTGTCCATGAATATTATGATTTTGGGAAAAAATACCGTGAACCAATGTTGCAAGTACCTGTAGCACAAGAGAAAATGAGATCAAAATCATTCTATTTTGGTTCAAAGGAAATTGTTTCTTTAAGAAGCGAGGCAGAAGGGGTGAAGCATCCCACTCCATTCAAACTAATATCGACCTGTGTGTGGTGATCCATGGAAAAGGATTTCGATATCCCTCGCGGTCATGCTTCCACAATTGTATTTCCCTACAATGGGCATTCTCAAATTGGACCACTTATTCCAAGGGTGTACTATGGAAATGTGTAGCAACTGGTTACGCTAGGTCAAAATGTAGGGGGATCTCACTCATCAACCATTGTCCTTCGCCATGGAATTGATCAACGAAGGGAAATGAAGGGTGACGGAAGAATACATGTGATCTTTAAATGATCCGATAGAGCTAAATGGGCATCAGCAAGATAAATCCATTGGTGTTTTTGCATTTCAGACGTTTCCAAGGTTATGGTGTATTTCAAACAAGAATATTTTGGATGGAGAAAGGCACTGTATTCTTGTCCTATTTATCTGGAATCGTTAAACATTTCATTTTTATCAAGGCCTTATGTGAATGCCTCTGAAGGATTCCTTGTTCCTGTTTCTTTGTCGTCGGCCATTATGCAAATATTTGAGCACGAAATAAATAATGCAATCAATGGCTACCTACAGCCTCACTGATGTTAATTTATGTTTTTACATTTTTAATATAATACTATAACTTGGATATAAATTTTCCAATAAATTTATAGTTATAAGAAATATATATATAACTTTATAAATTGGATCATCGATATTAGAATTTATTTATATTTATTAATAAATTTCACTTATTCCCAGAAATAAAATAATATTAATAATATAAAAATGATGAGCATATTAAATTTATTAATATAATTTTTACCTTGGTCTAAGAGTCAAAAATAGCCGTTTTATAGTTGTTGGAGTCTCTGCTCTGTCTATTTAACTTGCTAGGCCAGATCTATTTCTTCAACTTGTCCTGACGATGAACCACACTAGTTGGTTCGAAATGCGTCGACAAAGGTCTTTTTAATGTGATTTACGTTGAAGCTCTTCTTATAATCGAAAATTTGTAAATATCAAACAAAAAATACAAATTAAATAAAAAAACAGATAATATACAATTGCAAATAAGGAAACATACACCATACAATTTTAAGTCAATAAAAAGAAAACTACAAAATTAACTGCAATCACAATTCAATACAGCAAACACACTATTGCAATTTCAAGTCACCTACAATACAAATATTCATAGATAAGAACACACATGGACACGCACATATATATCCAATTTCAAATAAAGGAATATACAAAGTAAAAGTTGAAATAAACAAACATAC
>APFE030329972.1:42966-77665 GCA_000404065.3 Pinus taeda
AATAAATTTTAATTAATTAAAAAATATTTTTTCCTCAAGTGTTATATGTTGGAGGTACTACACACCTAGGACCTTCATTACTGGCACATGCAGACACTTAGTTAGAGCATGGGACTACATGCAAGATCCTTTCTACATGATTTACTCCTTGATTTGCTCTTTTAACTCCATAACTGGCTAGTTCTTCTGCATGATTTCCTCCATGATTTGCTCCTCCTTTCACTCTGCAACTAGCTAGTTCTCTCTGGAACTTGTTGTAGGTGTTGAGTCCTCTCATTGATCACTACTATGGTGCATTACCTTGGGATCTTCACCCAGTAATGTTATATCATGAGCATTGTAACCTATTTTCTAAACGAATCATTCTTTTTGTTCTTTCGATTTTCTTTTAGTGTTTTTGCTCTACAAAGCTGTGTGTTCAACCTTTACTAGCTAGATTCATCTATGCAGGTTTTCTAACAAATTTACATGGTATCAGAGCCCACAGGTTGCTAGATAAAAGCAGCACCAATACTTTAGTTTGCAGATATTACAGCTTGGATTTTGAAGATCGACAGAAAAATGGAGTTTCCTTAAGCATCAATCCTAACACCATACAACTATCACGAATGGAAGGACCAAATAGCTTGATACCTTGGTCAGAAAGGGTTGTACAGGATTACCATGGCTACAGAAGTGGAACCCACTTCATCCATAGAGAAATCCAAGTACCTCAACTGCATGGATGAGGCTCACGGATCCATATGCATGTGCATCTCCCCAGAGTTACAGTTTCGTCTATCTGTCTGCAATACTCCCAATGAGATTTGGAAAAAGGTTGATGAACTCTATGGAAACAAGATGAGATGAAAGGACATCTACTCAAAGTGGAGCTGCTCTCATTGGATCCATGGAACTATGACAGAATTCAAGACTTCTTCGCCAAATATAATAATCTATTGTTGCAACTCAAGGATTGTGGAATTGACAAATCCAAGGAGGAGAGTCACTAAGTTCTCTCTATTATGTCAAAGATCGAACCAGAATACTTCGTCTTTGTGTCTACATTTCATTCAGTAAGGCTCGCAATAGGTAAATCCTACACTATGCCTTCTCTCAAAGATTTCATGGAGTCCCTTACTTTTGAGCAAGATAAACTCATTGGCATGGGGAAAATAAAACCTCCAAAAGCACATGCACTTGTTGTGCATGATGGCAGCCACAATAAAATATCACGGATCTAATTCAAATCAAAAAAATCAGTAGCAAAAAGACAAGGGAAAAGCGCATTCTCATCCAAAGAAGGAAGGGTACACCAAGCCCTTTAATGGCTCCTCTAGCTCCAGAAATGAGAAAGGGAAGAAAGGAGACAAATGCACCTACTGTCACCGAGGATTCCATTCGAATCCTCCTGCATGAAGAAAAAAATTGACCAAATGGTAGAAATCCTTCAGAAGCACAACCTTAGGGACCACATCCCTGAGAACGCCAAGAAGAAAATTGAGGATCCACTACACGAGAAAGATAACAATTTTCATGCTTTAGTTGCAATTAATTCTTCCCCTGATGCATGGATTATAGATTCTGGTGCATCACATCATATGGCTATTGAAAAGGAAGTTTATTCCTCTTTGGATGCTTGCAAAGGACCTCGCATCCTCATGGGGGATGACTCACCTATTGAGGTCACCGGAAAAGTTAGAGTGGAACTTTTACACGAAAGCTTTGAAGATGTGCTTCATGTTCCAAAATTTTTGGTAATTCTGCTTTCAGTTTATCATATCACTCATTCCAGCATCAGAAAAGGAGTGGAATTCAGTCTAGATGCAGTGAACATATATGACCTACATAGCAGCTCCAAAATTGCAACTAGTGAGGTAAACAATGGAGCCAGACTGTATACATTTTCTGAATTTATTGAATATGAATCCTCCTTACTGCTTACACATATCAGTTTCTCCAAAGGAGTTTGTGAAGGGTGTGTCCTTGGTAAACATCCTAAAGAAAATTTTGACACCAAAAGGACTCACAGAGCATCCTCTCCTCTAGATCTAATCCATAGTGATCTCATGGGGCCTTTTCCTCATCCTTCCATCAACAACGCAATGTATGAACTTACATTTATTGATGATTTCTCACGGTATAATTGGGTGTATCTTCTCAGCGCCAAATTTGAAGTTTTTGCGCACTTTGAAGATTTCAAAGCACTAGTTGAGACACAGTCAGAGAGAAAGAACAAAGCACCCCATACAGACAATGGGGGGGAGCATGTTAACACAGCACTTCAAAACCTTTGCCTTGAGTCAGGCATACAGTTGTAGCACATAGTTCCATACACACCACAGCAGAACGAAGTTGCTGAGAGAAAGAACCAATCTATCAAAGAGATGGCTTTTTGCATGCTGCATGCTAAGTCACTACCTCATAAGCTATGGGTTGAAACACTTAATTGTGCTAACTACATCCAGAACAGATCTCCTTAAAGGTCTGTCAAGGTTCAGACACCCTTTGAGGCTTGAAGCGACACTAAACCGAAGGTCACCCACTTCCATGTTTTTGGCTCCTGAGCATAGGCTAGGATCCCTTCTGAAAAGAGGAAAGCTCTTGATCCACAAAGTATTGAGTGCATATTTGTTGGATAACCTGATGGTGTGAAGGGATACTGACTCCTGATTTCCTCTACGGACAAGATCATCATTAAGCGAAGTGTCAAATTTGAGGAAAGTCTCTCGCATGCACCTCAATCACTCCATGGAGACACCTTTTATCTACCTCATGTCTGAGGTGATGACCTAGTACACTCAAATGCAGATATAGAGCATGTAGATGCGGAGACAGAATCTTCAGATACAAATCCAGTGCATGCATATGATGATCCACATCCAAGCCCAGATTGGGTTTCCAACAGTGAATCAACTTCCCCTGTCATAAATCAAAGAACAAGGAGCTTAAGTGAGATATATACACTAGACCACCCAGTAGCTAGAAATGGTCTTGTGGATAATTTTGATTCACGGAGGACTACCTCAGAGTTTATTGAGCCTCTTCTTGCCCTCACTGCCACTAAACCAATGGCATCCTGGCATTGTCATTTGGTTCAGTCTTCTAATCCACAACATTATGTTGAGGCCGCTGGGCATCCCTCTTGGGAGTCCGCCATGGAGGAGGAGTATAACTCCCTCCTCAAGAACCAGACTTGGGATCTGGTCCCCCTTCCTTCAGGAAGGAAACTTGCCTGATGCAAATGGGTCTACAAGACCAAGAGTGCCGCAAATGGGCAAATCACCAGATAGAAAGCTAGGCTAGTAGCCAAAGGCTTCCAACAAATGCATGGCATTGATTATGATGAGACCTTTGCTCCAGTAGCAAAGATGGATTCCATACGCCTTGCACTTGCCATTGCAGCTGCCCAGGGGTGGTAAGTACATCAGATGGATGTGAAGAATGCCTTTCTTCATGGAGACCTATTTGAGGAGATCTACATGGAGCAGCCACATGGTTTCATTCAGGATTCATCTTTGGTCTACAAACTAAAGATTTCTCTCTACGGCCTTAAGCAAACCCCGAGAGCTTGGTATGCCAAGATGGACTCTTTTCTCTTATCAAAAAACTTCGAAAGATGTAAGTCTGATCCGAATGTTTACATGCTCAGGACACATGGTTCTCTTCTTATCTTAGTTTTGTATGTGGATGATCTCATGATCACTGGCAGGTTGGCTTCAGCCATTGTTGTAGTCAAGAGGGCCTTGCATGATAGGTTCTTGATGATGGACATGGGTCCATTACACTTCTTTCTTGGTCTTGATATCAGCCAAGATGCCACAAGCATCAAACATTCTCAGGTTAAGTATGCATGGGATCTCCTCGAGAGATTTCACATGACTGACTGCAAGTCAGCACCGACTCCTTTTTTGTCTGGGGTCCACCTTGAGGATGGAGGTGACACTCCATTAGTTGATAGTACTCTCTACCGATAGCTAGTGGGGAGCTTACTGTACTTCACCCACTCTAGACCAGATCTCTCATATGCAGTAGGGGTAGTTTCTAGATACATGCATGAGCTGCATGAGCTACACTGGAATGCTGCCAAGCGCATCCTATGATATGTGCAGGGCACCATCATCTTTGGGATTCACTATGCAATAGGCACTGCATTGAATCTCTTTGGCTTCATAGATTTTGATTGGGCGGATGACAACATTGATCGCAAGTCCACCTCCGGATATTCACTCGGTGTAGGGTCTGGCCCTATTTGTTGGTGGAGCAAGAAGCAAGCTGCTATTGCTCTCTCTTCAGCTAAGGCCGAGTATAGAGGAGTAGTCAACATCACCATTCAGGATCTGTGGCAACAACACTCCTTCACTGAGTTGGGCGTCCAGTTCCACCAGCCCATTGTCATCTGGTGTGACAACCATAGCACTCTTAAATTTTGTGGGGATCCAGTATAGCGGCAACGAACGAAGCACATAGAGATCCATATGTACTACGTTAGAGACTTAATACATGATCGGGTCATTGATCTGCAGTTTTGTCCTTCAGCAGAATAGACTACAAACATCTTCACCAAGACATTCACTCAGCAGAAGTTTTTCTCTTTGCGCAATCGTCTTGGAGTGAAGGACACAGTTGCTTAGCAATTGTCTTTTCTTCCTCTTTTCTTTTGATTGCATTGTATTTTGAGTGGGCGTTTTTCCCACGAGGTTTTCCCTCTTTCCTCAATTTTAGTACAAGTTGCATTGTATTTTGGGTGACCTTTGGCCTTAGTTGCCAGGGCCTATTTTCTATTTTTCCCCATAGTGGTGTTCAGGGGGGTGTTAGAGGTAATACACACATAGGACCTTCATTACTGGCACATGTGAACACTTATTTAGAGCATGGGACTACATGCAAGATCCTTTCTACATGATTTACTCCCTAATTTGCTCCTTCTTTAACTCCACAACTGGCTATTTCTTCTACAGGATTTACTCCATGATTTGCTCCCTCTTTCACTCTGCAGTTGGCTAGTTCTCTCTAGAACTTGGTGTAGGTGTTAAGTTCTCTCATTGATCACCACTATGGTGCATTACCTTGGGATCTTCACCCAATAATGCTATATCATTAGCATTGTAACCTATTTTCTCAATGAATCATTATTTTTGCTCTTTTGATTTTATTTTAGTGTTTTGGCTCTCCAAAGCTATGTGTTCAACCTTTGCTAGCTAGATTCATCTGTGCAAGTTTTCTAACACATTTACATTATATATGTTTCTATAATTTAGAAAATAAAAATTTCAAGAAATGCATGACTTAAAATATATAATATTTTTAAAAGATATATTATATATATATATATATATATAATATAATAGTATTGATTATTATTGAATATTGTTCTTGTTTCTTTGTCCGCGATTCCTATGGAATATTTGAGAAAGAAATAAATAATGCATAATGCTACTTGCACCTTAGTAATAAGCCTTATATGTTTGAACTATTGGAGACTGATCAAAATCCTTCATAATTTAGAAATTAAAAAATTTCAAAAAATACATTAAGCTTTAAAATATATAATTTTTAAAGATTTTTATATATATATAATATATTTATTAATTTATAATAAATGAAACTATTTTAAATTTTCAGAAGAAAAGTCGTAATTTTATTTAACTTGAGAATCAAGGAACAAAATTACATTTTGGAGATGCCTATAGGCATTCCCTTATATCAACCTTTTGCCTGATGCCCCAAAAAAAAAAAGGATAAAAATAAAAATATATGGCCAGTCAATTGCTCGGGCCTAAAAAGCTAAAACCAACTAGAAATGACGAAATCGAGGCTAAGAAAAAATGCTTATTCACCTTTTTCTACCCTTCTTCTTTATACCTTTGACCATCCTCCTTGATGAGGAGTGGACATTACAATGATTAGTTGGTTTTATGTTTTTTTTAATCGGATCTTCTTTATCTAGGTCTGAGCTCTCATATGAATAAGGACATTTCAATCCTCTTATTTTCTTCTCCTTATGCATTTCTTGATCAATATTTCCTTTTGAATCTAGATTGTGTGTCCTTGTTGCTACCATTCCTTCCTGATTGATTCCTTCAACTTGTTGGGGGAGCTTGTGGATTTGAGTTATCCTGAATTATGGGATCCTCCTCCTCTTCTTCACTAGTTTGTTGGGATAGGAATTTCCATCACTTAGGCTTCTTGATTGGTTTCTTTTTTTTTCTAGGATCTTTCTTTGTCAAAGGACATGTGTTTTTGTAAATGACCTATTTTTAGACAAGAGTGACATCTGAATGTTGTATTCACATAATCTAAGAACTGAGTCCATAATTGGTTGGTGTGTTTCAGAAGGATACGATCAGGAAGTTCTTTGTTGAGGTCAACCTCTATGGAAATTCAAGAAAAGGTATATATTGCTTCTTCTGTTCTTTATGAGTCCATATTAATGTATCTCCCCAACAAATTACCAATTCGTTCTAAGACTTTTGGATGCCATAAATGAACAGGAAAATTATGAAATCTTACCCACACAAGAATTTTGCAAACCACCATTAAGTTGGCACCAAATCCTGGGAACCATGGGGTGATAAATAGTCCCACATTACCCTAGAACCATGGAACCTCTTGTATAACATGATCTCTGATCTCTGATGACTCAAAATTTACTATGAAGAACCCTTGGAGCATAGATGAACCTCACAGTACGGTATCCAGGTCATAAAAATCTACTATAAGAGGTCCAGAGGTTTTGGCTAAAAACCATTAAACATGCAATTGATTTCCTAGGATCGATAGGTTGTGCGAAGATTAGTTGACTCTACTAGATCTATTTTCATTGTCAGAGTTTGTTTTGTCTGCTCCAGAATATAGGGCCCAGGGATTTTTAGAGTATGTTTAGATTTACCTAATGTAGCATATTTAACTTTAAGAGTGTATTTGAATGAGGAAATTCCATGGAGTGGTCTAGACGAGCCTCCCAACAAGCTCAGGTTAATGATAATTGTGGAATTCTGATCTATGCATAGTCCTGTAGTTATTGATCATCCTTCATAGATTTACCAACATAGGGCCCAGGGATTTTTAGAGTATGTTTAGATTTACCTAATGTAGCATATTTTACTTTAAGAGTGTATTTGAATGAGGCAATTCCATGCAGTGGTCTAGACGAGCCTCCCTACAGTCTCAGGTTAATGATAATTGTGGAATTTTGATCTACACATAGTCATGTAGTTATTGATCATCCTTCATAGATTTACCAACATAGATCAGACTTTGTGACTCCATTGAAATACCATATCTGTTATGGATCTCCCTTTTCAAATCCCGAACCCAAAAATATTTTTTGAATCCCATGAGGATCGACCTTCTAGATGGGGTTTGAGCAAAAATTTGAAATACTTTACTTGTACAGATTTCTGCCTAGGGGATCAGCTTCCCAGACCCTGCCACTTACTTATTTGCCTCTCTTATTTTAATTGAAATATTGTTTTTTATCATTATTTATTTGAAGAAATTTGTTTATTACATTTATAAGAAATGAAAATATGTATAAGATTTTTTTGTATATTTCTTTAGTGAGGTTGAGTGGGTGGGATTACATAGGAGGAATTTGAATCAATGATTAAGTGATTTATCATTGAAAAATATTTTTACAATATATTTATTTGACATCAATTCAAAATTTATAAGTTATTACTAATTTTTTATACAATAATGAGTACTAGGTATAACAGTAACTTAGTAGAAAAGTCTAACACTATTATACCTAGGTAACTTAGTAAACACAATGGACATTATTCTACTATTTCACCTAGGTAATTTCGTGGAAACCACTACCAATATTCCACCTATGCACAATCAGTAACTTCGTAGAAACAATTACCACTATTCCACTTGGTAAAACTAATATTTCATAAATGCCATAAGCACCAACATGTCTCCACAAACTTCAAACCTAAGCTACTTGGGACACAAATTCTGACCCATATAACCTGAGCTAAATTCCTTACTAAAAAAATAACATTATTAATAAATACATATTTTATATTATTTATTATAAATTACTATAATCACATTATGCTAAATATATCACTCTCATTTAACATACATAAAACACGAACACCACCGTACCAATAAACAATAAAAATTGTGACATATTTGTATTTTACAACCAATAGTTAATTGATTGCTCCAGATTTCTTATTACAACCAATAATTAACAGATTGTCCCTGATTCCTTACTAAGGAAGGACATAGCTACCCAATTGACTGGATCTAATTTCATAATAGGATTCCAACATATATCTTCATGAACTTCTGAATTCTTTTCCTCTGTCAAACATTAGTTATGTTAAGGACATTATAACATTCTAATTATCATGAGCATGTTATGGTGCAGGTATTCCTTTTGTAGCTAGTCTCTTATGGTTTTCAATAAGTATGTTTCTTGTCCAATGGCACAAGAAGCATTGATGTTATATAGTTTATTTGCAAATAAATGATCAATGATTACAAGAAGCATTGATGTTATATAGTTTATTTGCAAATAAATGATCAATGATTATTGTGGAGGTGCCATTTTTAGTCAATTCACACACCAATTTAAGAAGCTGAGACCATTGTAAGATTTATTAACCATCATAAAATAATTTCTAATAAAAATATTGCAACTTGTGACCGTCGTTAGAGACTTGTTGTACCAATATTTCTTCCCAATTCGATTATGAGAAATCGATCATAGAAAAGTCCAGACTTTGGCTAAAATTGTTTTAGTAGAAGTAGGATTTTGATGTTTTAACCATCTACGTATTTGAATGACAATTCAACTTCACATTCAATTTTTTTTTTTAACATTACTATGAATCAAAATAGTTGAATTTAATCATCAATATGAAAAAGCAGTGAGCCATTTGTAATACATATTTGTATTTTACAACCAATAGTTCATAGATTGTTCCATATTTCTTATTACAACCAATAGTTAATAGATTATTCCATATTGCTTATTAAGGAAGGACATAGCTACCCAATTGACTGGATCTAATTTCATAATAGGAAACCAATATATATCTTGACGAACTTTTAAATTCTTTTCCTCTGTCAAACCTTGGTACAGTTAGGCACATTATAACATATGTTATAATTATCATAATGATGTTATGGTGCAGGAGTTCCTTCTATAACTAGTCTCTTAGGGTTTTCAATAAGCATCTCTGTTGTTCAATGGCACAAGAAACAATAATGTTGTATAATTTATTTGCAAATAAATGTTCAATGCTTAGTGTGGAGGTGCCATTTTTAGTCAATTCACACACCAAGTTAAGAATATGAGACCATTATAAGATTTATCAACCATCAATGTATCGTAAAATAATTTTTAATTAAAATATTTCAACTTGTGACGGTCCTTACAGACTTTTTCTACCCATCTTTCTTCCCAATTCGATTATGAGAAATCGATCATGGAGAAGTCTAGACTTTGACTAAAATTGTTTTAACAAAGTAGGATTTTGATGTTTTAACCATCCACGTATTTGAATGACTATTCAACTTCACATTCGAATCTTTTTTTAAGATCGTGGATTAAGTCATATTTCATTGCAAGGAATGGACTTAGGGAATGTTCTCGTCGTGGCATGGAGAGCGAAACTGTGAAATATTCTTTTTGAAAGAAACATCAACAGGGAATATGGAATGTTGCATTGCTACCTCGTAGTTCTGCAAAAGTTCCAGTGTTTCCTGTTGCAAATCTTTTCAGCGTTGTTTCCGAATGGCAAACCAAGCCATTGCATGTTCGAAAAACTTGAATGTATTTCTTCTATTTGTCACTCGAGACAAACACAAAATATCATTATAAATCTTCACAAGATTGTCCAGTGAAATTTTTACAGGGGCCACACCATTGGGCTGAAAAATACATACCCACAGTCTTCGCTGCAAGCACTGCTACATGAACCTACTGGCAAAAAAAACCAAATTGACACCATGAAATAAAATATGTGAACCTATTTTCAGTGTTGTTTCCAAATGGCAAAGCCAGCCATTACATGTTGGCAAATTTCTTGCAACATAGGACGGGAGGACATGATCCACTGCTTCGTCTGTGCAAACCAATCAACGACACATTCTAGGGCAGCTTCGCCATAGAAATCTGCTAATAATTTTGGGGTATTTCCATAGCACGCGTGAGATGATGCTCCTCTCCAAATTTATGCCGAATCTTAATTTGGAAATTCTACTGCACGGTCCACAAGATTGCCTATTGAATTGGAGAGAAAGAGTGAATATAGCGGTGGGATGGCATCTGCGTTGGAGTACCTTCATCACGGCTGCAGCAATTTTATCATTCACTGTGATGTGAATCCGACCAACATACTTTTGGACGACCAATTGGAACCCCATCTTGCTGACTTCGGTTTGGACCTAATTATTAGAAACAATCACCGCGCCCATAGCTCCTCCAGGCCTCCATTTGCTTTTACTGAGGGTTATATTGCTCCTTGTATAGATAAATCGAATAGGGATTTTCTCATAAATTTATAGGATACATAGATTTCTATTTATTTATAGAATAAAATACGTGTGCAGGTTTGTCACTCAAAAATTTACAGGATACATAGATTTTTATTTATTTATAGAATAAAATATGTGTGCAGGTTTGCACCCTTGACACACCACAGGCAAATTTCTTGCAACTTAGGATGTGCAAACCAACCATCAACTAAAAAAAATAGCACAAGCATGAAACAGAAAAATAATAGGTTCAAAAAATTATGTCAATGAAAGGGAAATTCCAGTCCTTTACTATGCATTTGTAACAATTTCCAAGTTTATTTTGTCATGTAGTTTTCATACCAGCATTTTGAATTATACATTACAATGAATGAAAATAGTTGAATTTGATCATTAGTATGAGAAAAAGTAGTGAGCCATTTGTAACACATATATTTATTTTACAACGAATAGTTAATAGATTGTTACAAATTTCTAAATATAACCCATAGTTAATAAATTGTTCTAGATTCCTTATTAAAGATGGAGATAATTCCTTATTAAGGAAGGAAATAGCTACCAAATTGAGTGGATCTAATTTCATAATAGGAATCCAATATATATGTTGATTAACTTCTAAATTCTTTTTCTCGTTCAAACCTTAGTACTGTTAAAGACATTATAACATTATAATTATCATGAGGATGTTGTGGTGCAGGAGTTCGTTCTGTAGCCAGTCTCTTATGGTTTTGCAATAAGCATCTTTGTTGTTCAATGGCACTAGTGATGTTGCATAGTTTATTTGCAAATAAATGATAATGGTTATTGTGGAGGTGACATTTTTAATCAATTCACACATCAATTTAAGAAGCTGAGACCATTGTAAGATTTATTAGCCATCAATATAATGTAAACTAATTTCTAATTAAAATGTAATGTAAACTATTTTCTCATTAAAATGTTGCAACTTGTGACGGTCCTTGGAGACCTTTTTTACCCATCTTTCTTCCCAATTCGATTATGAGAAAACGATCATAGAGAAGTCCAGACTTTGACTAAAATTGTTTTAACAAAAGTAGGGTAGGATTTTGATGTTTTAACCATCCACGTGTTTGAATGACAATTCAACTTCACATTGAGATTTGTTTTTAACATCGTGGATTAAGTCATATTTTTCATTGTAAGGAATGGACTTTGGAACATTAAGTCATATTTTTCATTGTAAGGAATGGACTTTGGAACATTCTCATTATGGTATGGAAAGTGAAACTGTGGAATATCCTTTTTCGAAGAAAACATCAATAGGGAATATGGAATGTTGCATTGCTACCTCATAGTTTTGCAAAGGTTCCAGTGTTTCCTGTTGCAAATCTTTTCAGCGTTGTTTCCAAATGACAAAGCCAACCATTGCATGTTTGCAAAACTTAACGTTATTCTTCTGTCTGTCACTCGAGAGAAACACAAAATATCATTATAAATCTTCGCAAGCTGTCCAGTGAAATTTCTACAGGGGCCACACCATTGGGCTGAGAAATACATACCAACAGTCTTCGCCACAAGCTCTGCCACATGAACCTACCGGCAAGAAAACCAAATTGACAACGAGCCCATCATGAAATAAAATATGTGAACCTACTTTCAGCGTTGTTTCCAAATGGGAAAGCCAGCCATTGCACGTTGGAAAATTTCTTGCAACATAGGATGGGAGGACATGATCCACTTCTTCGTCTGTGCAAACCAAGCATCAACAAAAAAAAATTAGCACAAGTATGAAACAGAAAAATAATAGGTTCTGCCCGCCAAAAAAATTAAACTAGTACGTGAAGGAGACATTCCAGTCCTTTATTACACGTCCTTTATTACACATCTGTAAACATTTCTAAGTGTACTTTGTCATTTAGTTTTCATACCTGCATTTGGAACCATATATTACAATGAATCAAAATAGTTGAATTTTATCATAAGTAAAAGCAGTGAGCCATTTGTAATACATATATGGGTTCTACTTTAGTGACAAATATATGGTTATATGGGACTGTCATTTTGACGGTTTATTTTGAAAATATTAAAGGGTTTTTATGTGAGTTTTGAAAATAGTGAGCCATTTGTAATACATATTTGTATTTTACTTTAATGACAAATATATGATTATATGCCACTGTCATTTGGACAATCTATTTTGAAAATATTAAAGGTTTTTTGGGTAAGTTTTAATGGTTTGAAATGCTCATTTGGACAATTCTATTTTGAAAATATAAGTTTTTTGGGTAAAGTATTTAATGGTTTGATAAATGTAAGGTTATATGTATAATATATCAATGTTTAAATTAAATGTTTAATTTTAAATATTTAATTAATTGAATTCTATGTTTTATTATAATATTCAATTTAAATGTTATTATCAGTTTGATTTTAATAATAGTTATTTTATAAATAAATGTGTCAAAATATTCTTTAGTTTATTAGTTTATAAAAAAATTTAATAGTTGATATGAAACTAATTATATTTATAGTAATTTTACTGAAAATAAAGTTCATAAATAAATATAAGTATTTGTTGGTTTGCAAATTTTAACTAAATTAACATACATTAAATGAAACTCGAAGTCTCTTTAAGGTTTTACTAAAAATAATATCCATAAATAAAGTATTTTTTTTATAAGAATTTATTGAACAACTTATTCAATGTGAAAGGTATTCACATGAATGGTAAATTTTGAATTTCTCATTTTGTTAAAATACTTTGAATAAGCCTCCTGTGTTACAAACCAATCCAAATTCCCGAAATAAGTTAAGAAACTAAGCAAAGACAAATCCAATCACTTTAAAAGCAAGTGGTAACACTATTTTGATCAATTGAGACAATTCAATATTGAAAAAGAGTATCCTTTTTATCAAATATTTGCTATTAGAACTTGAAAGAGCATCTTTAAGGATTGTGAGACAATTTAAGTTGAAAAGGTTAGAAAACCTGTAAATTGGTATAATCTAAGTGATTTCTCTTTATATTCTAGCTGTGAATTGCATTTTTTTACTATTTTATATATTCAATGATCTTCTATATGTTAAAATTCTTCTCGAATTTATGTCTTATGACATTTATTTTGTGACATTTGATACAATTGCTAGTAATATTACATATAATAACATGGATTCTTAACTAACATATCTAGAACACAACCACCATTCTTATATTAAACAATATATTTTTCTTTATATATTATATGAAAAAACCAAAAAAATAAAAT
This sequence comes from Pinus taeda, assembly GCA_000404065.3. Lineage (NCBI taxonomy): Eukaryota > Viridiplantae > Streptophyta > Pinopsida > Pinales > Pinaceae > Pinus > Pinus taeda. The sequence goes on from APFE030329972.1 coordinate 56,673, forward strand.
AGTATATGTATAATTATTCTTGATTCTTATTTCATATAAAAATCATATATGTATGGTGTAAAGATTTAAGTTTTGCCCGGCGGTTAAAATTTAATTTTGCTTATTTTTTAAGGGTAAAGTAAAAGTTTTTTTATTTTTGGGCTTTTCATATTAAAAAGTAAGTAAATTTAAAACAAATTTATTTTAAATTTAAAATGTTGCTAAATTTTATATAATATACTTATTAATTTAATTAAAAATAATTCATAATTTTAATAGTTAACCTATAATTATAGTTATCAACACTAATATAAAGAATGATATTGACACTAAAATAATATAATGTAAAGTTATATATATATATAATATATATTATATATATATATATATTATAATTTATATAACAGGGAGAAGATAAATTAAAAGACCCAAATTCTCAACTTACATATAAAAATATAAAGAAACATACATTAGTTTTATCTTCATTAAATGTAATTAAAATAACAATAATTAAAATAGTACGTATTATTTGTAACATATTCCTAAAAATTACTATTTAAGTTATATATAAGTTTAGTAAATGGTTAAAATAATAATGCATTATAAATAATATACTTTGTTATTCACTTTATTTTAAAAAAATTAGAAATAAAAATTACAGCATAATTTTATGTAACATGATGTGAGTTTTATGTTAAGATTTAAACATAATAATAAACATGAAATGTTATGAAATTATATTTATTAAATTTTATTTTTAAACGATTCAATTATATTTCAAAATTAAAATAATAATTTGTTTAAATTTAATAACATTATAATAGTTATAAGTATGCCTATTTTGAAATAAGTTTTTTATCATTTTAATTGAATTATCGTTAATTATTAAGTGGGTAGGAATCTAACTTCATAGAATTTTATAGAATATACAAATTAAAGGTTAGGATTTATCTTTAAAAAAATTATGCTTTTTTCCTTTTTAATTAAAAAATTCCATATGAACAAGTGTAATGTGAAACTAGTTATGATTTTTTTGGGAATGTGTAATTAATAAACCATGGTATTGTAACTAAGTCTATTTACAGATTATGAATCTCATTGTAAAGTGGACGTAAATTTCCATGGATAAGGATTTTCTTCCATGTTTCTTCAATTGTATATATGCCTAACTTATATATTAATTATTTTTATAATAATAATAATATGAAGCTATAATTTTAGTTAGTTTTATGATTTTTTAAATTTTAACAATTTGACATATATTATGGTGTAAGTACATTGATGTTTATTATGAACTACTAGCATTTATCAACAATTTAATTTATATGGATACATTAGTTATATGATAATTTACTTATTTTTGAAGATAAATAGAAGATATGTCCCCGATGGGAGTGAGGAACCCCGAGACGTGCTCAACACGTGGGAAATGAATGTAAACATATGGTGGATGGGAAGGAGGATAAATTTCCTATCCTTCCATTACGTAAAGCGTAATGTGAGAGGAATGGTGTGCCATGCGAGACTTCATTCATCCTTCGCGAGAATGTGTGCAGGTAAGGTAAGTTGGTTAATTGTCAATTTCAGGGTTACAAAATATTATATTATGTTGATAGTGTGGAGGCTGAAATCTCTTGGTCTACAAAGTGTTAGTATGTTTGGGTTCTTCTGCCCTTGGGTAGTCTAAGAGTGGTGGAGAAAATGGCATTGCCACTTTCTCCACCTAGAACACATAGAAAAAGATTCAAGTTTTTCTTCTAGTGCCTTGTTCCTCGCTTCTGTCAGTGGATTGAAGGCAATTTGTAGGGTAAGATGGTTGGTCTTAGTTTCCATTCCTGTCTTGCTTGATATTTTTTTCCTGGGGTGTTTTCTATGTTTGGGACAATGTCTGGGTCTTTTCTTTGCTGGAAATATTTTGGTTGTTCCTCTCTCTGTGGCTTTATCCTAGAATTTTGAGATGCATCATTAGGTGAGTAGAAATTGGTCTCGGAGGTTGTAGGGAGGTTTGTCGGTTTGCTTCAGTTGTTAATTGGCTTGGTTTCATCTTTCGAGTGTTTCTGCTTTGGTGTAAAGTATTTTTTCCCTTGCCTTTTCGCCCAAGTGATTTCCCCATAAATGGACAAGAAAATCCATATGTTTGGTTAGTGCATAACTTAATTTTGGGTGTGCTCACCTCCCTCCTAGTTGGTGTGTGGTGGTTGTTAGTTATGGGGGAAGGATTCTGCTGGATAATTTGGGGTTGGTATTTATCTTGCCTTGGTTCATGGTTTGTCGGGAGGTTTTGCATATCATTGTTAGTCTAATCTTGGGGGCGTCTTCTTGGGCACTCACCATGCCAACTATGTCACACAATTCTCACTCCCAGCCCATGTACAGGGTAGCCTCCACTGATCAGGGTGGTTCCAAAAATGAGCTGAAGGTGGTGCTAGGGAATAAGGTTTCTAAAAGGGCAAAGCAAAGTGGGCATGCTACTGGGGGTGTGATCAGAGTGTCGTCGAGAGCTCATGGCGGTAGAGGTGGTGAGAGCTTCATGTGGGGTGGACGTACAACAGGAGGTGGTAAGAGAGGTAGTGTGGATCATGGGATTGGAGTAGGTGTGCGGGGTTAGAGCTATAGGGAGGGGCATAGAGGATTTGTTGGCTAGTAGATTCGCTTTGATGCCTTTCATGACCTGCTCCAATCTATTCTAGATCTCCTAGAAGTGTATGACATTAATAGAAAGGAAGAGCATGAGGCTTTCATCACCATGCTAAATTAGTTTCATTACTTTCAATGCCATATAAGCGAAAGGATTGTGGTGGTCTAGCAGGGACAAAATCTACTAGCAGAAAAGGTCGAGAAGATGCAAACGTGGTTAGCTCACTTTGATCAACATGTTTATTGTTCCTATCGCCGCCTCCCCCTCTGGGGACTATGATCTAAAATGGGGACCTAAAGGCTTCTTGTCATGCTTATAAGAACTTCTCCCACTCCAAAGCTTATATATTCCTAAGATCTATGCTTATGATTAACCAATTGCGGAATTAAAAGTGCTTGAAATATGTGTATGCTTGCGTTTCCCTTTAAACTATCTAATGCCTTAAGTTCTGTTGCTTATGTTGATATTTAAATACATGTAACAGTAAATAATGCAGCAAATAAACAAACACATAAGACAACAATATAATATGGATTTCACCTTAATATCTGGGGCTACATCTCCTTGAGTTCTATTAAACTCGACTAGGCTCTTTGGGATTATGGCTGAATTCTTTTACAAGCTCCATGCTCAACTCCATTGGTTTACAACTGAACCTATGGTTTTAGAATACCATCTTATCCCGCTGGCTATCCATACTCTGCAGACAGATCTAGGCTTCTCTGGACTAGATTCCTTCAATAAGCACTCTAAGTTATCTTGAGCTCTAGCTTGCACCAACTCCTTCAGACTTGTCTTACTGTCTCTGGAACTCCTTCTTTTGACTTCAACACACATCAGACACCAACAAAAACTGGATCATTTAATCTCTTTATTGTTCTCTCACTTTGGCTCTCGGCTCTGGCTCTAGCTCTAGCTCTTAGCTCTGGCTCTATCGCTGGCTCTGGCTCTCAGCTCTGGCTCTAGCTCTAGCTCTAGCTCTCAGCTTTGGCTCTAGTTCTTGGCTCCATCTCTGGCTTTGGCTTTGGCTCTTGGCTCTGGCTCTTGGCTCTATGTGTTATCAGTGGTTCGTTGGACCTCCAGGTGAATCTCGACACCCTTCAATAGCCTTTTCAATTGAGTTCTCTCTATATTTGTAACCATTTGGTTATAGTCCTCCATCATGGAAATCCACACGTTTTCACATAAGAATCAGTTTCTCATGGAAATGAACCAGTGGGAACCAAAAACCCAACCATTAGACCTTCCTCTTGCAGAAATCCCGCATTTGAACACGTAACGCAATACACAGGGAAAATTGGTGAAAACACATCATTGAGCATTTAACCAGACTTAAAATAAAATGAATTCGTGTCTATAATCCTTATTGGGTCTGCCTTTGGTTGCAATATCGCAATTGCATTCCGTAACGCTTAAAAACCCAATACATAGGAATACAAAGAAATACATTGAAAAAACATATTAACTTGGATCTCAAAGAACAATAAACTCACCACTATAACGTCATCGAGTCTACCCATCGCAAACACATGTCACATAGGCCCCGCTCCTTTGTATTGTGGCACCCCGATTCACTGATTGTCGATCGTCGATTAGCGCTAACGGCACATCGCACATCAGCGCTATAACATATTGGCGAGCCACATGGTCACGGGTCTTGGTCCTTCATCCTTCCCGACTAGCGATCACCGATTCAATCACAACCATTGATCTACCTTTTAATACGACGGTTCACACTGAACCCGAAACTCTAAATAGTCCGCTTAATCTCCACCATTGATCCTGCAATCTCCAATCCAATGGTTGACAGCCATTTTGGGTGGCCCACTTGCACAGAGATTACCTACCCGAAAAAGTAGTTTTCTCTCTCTTGCTACATGCTACGTGTCAGCTAATGTATGGAATTGGATTCAGGCCTTCCAATACCATTTACCGCTTGGAGCCTACCCGAAATACCATTTACCACCTTTCTCCTAGAACTCAAAAGGTTTTAGTTTATTTTCTATAAATGCTTCGGGTCTGCCTGGCAACTACTATCCATGTGCTTTATCTGAATTTCAATGTAAAACACGCTTTATAAAGGTTTAGCACTTTAACAAAGGATTTTAGCACATAAGGCTGATCTTAACCCTTAGCCCAAATTTAATAATAAATGCCTCATTTTCTAAGGACATTGGGAAAATCTTCTTTTTACAATAACTCCTTCGTTAGGAGTCCATTTAGGCCCATCCAAATTGTGTTGGATTTAGAATGAAACAATCTACGAGATGAGACTATTTTCAAAATCATCCAATGACTTTCATTTTTCCTATGTGAGTAAAATTCATAGACTTAGAAGTCTATCTTAGATCCATTTTGGATCACGCCTTCCCACTAAAAAGCTTTTGGACTCCAAAAGACTGATATACTAATATGAACAGTAAATGAGAGTACCTCACCCTCTTCTTTCAACCTCCCTACACTTGCCTTGCATAGCGCTTCTGAACCAAAGCCTTTGAACACTCCCTGCCTGGATGTGCTTGTCCTCCTGGGAAGCACTGTCTTCCTCCTTGACTTCCTGTAGAACTCCTGTTAAGAAGGTCATAGAAGGTAGTTTGAAATTCTCTCCCTTGATCATTGATCCAAAGTGGCTCAAACCAATGTGAAGCTACATCTGCTTCACAAAATTTTCATTTGTATCTATTTGACATACTGTCAACAACAACTATTAACAACAACAGGATTATAGACAGCAACTGGATGGCCTAAACTACTGCTTCAATAAAAGAAACAGATTTTCACATGTTGTGAATACCTCCATGTCCTTACATCTACATACAAATGATTGACTATATAACAAGCCAACAAAACATGCCTTTAAAACAATTGACTCTTCAATTCAAGCATGTAGAAAAAGAATTCTACAGTTCTTTTTCAAAAATGAAACACTTCATCATCATCTCCATCTTGGAGACCTAATAAACTTTTCTCAAGTCAATACTAACATTACATGCATGTTTACAACAAAGTAATCAACCCTTCAAGTTAATCACACATACATGTTTAAATACAAGGAAATCATTAACATCCCTGTGTTCATGCATATCATGCTTATGCATGCATTTCATCCTTCAACTTTTGTTTAAGCACACTGTACTTTCGAAGATGAAATGAAATAAAATGTTGCAGTAATAAAGTGAGTCTCCTACTCAACTTTTCCATTCACCTTCTTAGTAAAATCTTGAAACTTGCATCTCATTAATAAACAAATGCAAATAAATGCATTATACCAAAATACATGCAATCTTAATTGCATAAGAATTCTAACCATTTCTTACCAATCCATTTCAAAGGTCCTTCCTTTGTTTGCACATCAACATCAACATGTGAATCATCTTGAAACACATCATTCATGGAATCTTTCTTTCCATTCCTGCCATTCTCTCTTTCCACCATCTTCAAGTTTTGTGGAAGCATTGTTGGATTCGGAGTCCAACGCTTTTCAGCAATATGTCCTTGGTTATAGCAGTAAGTGCAACACATGTTAATCCTCTTGATAACATGATTTGCCTTGTATAATGGACCTTTGGCTTTTTGCTTACTTTCCTTCGAAAGTTTCCTGTATGTGGTCATTCTCTTCCAACATCTAGAAACATTATGGTTATCCAAACCACAAAAGGAACATGCAATTATTTTCCCATGCTTATATGGAAATTTATCATGCTTTACATAATCAAAAGGAATATGGTTAGAACCAGATTTGTACCCTTCTCTTTCACCTTTATTACCTTCATGAGGAGGTGAATCAAATGAAGAAATGGATCCCTTTGGAACACCATTAATCTCTCCAACGCTTTTAGAGTTTCCACAACTCTCTGGTTCAAGTGTATAAACCTTCTTTCTGTAAAGTATGCTTCACACTATTGCATTCCCCAAGAATGTAATCTTCACACTCTTGAGGTAGAAGGCCTGTAATGAAACTCCTTGGAGTTGTTTCAATGGTCTTCATGGCAGCTTTGGAACTTTCTCCATAAGCTTGTCCATAGTCAAGACCGATATACTTAGGCCTTTCCTCAACCATTATTGGCTCAACAATACCCTGTGCATGTTTTCCCAAGCCTTTTCCTTCATAGCCCATCTTGGACATTAACTTGGAACCTGTTATCACTCAGGTTGTCCTTAGGCTCCTATTAGGGATACGGCTGAGGTAACCACAAACCAATCTTCTGATTGCAGGTTCTAGCCCACCTGCAATCGGAGAGGTCTCTCTCCTTTAGATTCAACCTTAGTTGATCTAGATTCAACCTTAGTTGATGATTTTAGGCTAGCTTTCTGACTTCAAGGGAATGTTGACTGTGATTGGAGGGAAGGTAGGATTCTTGAGTAAAGAGGCACAGTAAGGTGTTATAAGTTTTGAACCATTGGGCATGGAGTCATAGGTTGCGGCACGCAAGCGTTTTCTTGGTCACAAGGGGATACGGAGCGAGATAGCCACACAGGATACAATACTCGGACTGCTGAAGGTACGGAATGAACATCAGGGATGAAAGGCAAAAGAGAATCATTTCATCATGCTGACAAAGGGGAGAAATGGACGAGTGGGATCCCGGAGCACTTAAGAATTCCAAAGACATGCACTCATAAATGAAAGAAACAGGGTAAACTAGAGCATTTAAGAATTCTAGCTCATAACTGTTTCTGAAGAAAACATCGAAAAGCGCAGAAATTGAACTTAAGGTGTAATGAAACAAATCTTAAGCTATTCTTTTTTTCTGCAACTTAGCAAGGCGGAAAGATGATAGAAACATAAAATAAACAGGGAAGAAGAACACTTATTGGATCATGCAGAGACACAGGAATTCCGAGATCATTCCTCGACCAAGAGAAAACAGCAAGTTGTTTCGCAATCCATGCTTTCAGCAATCTTTGATTATGAAAAATATGACAATTACAATGCGAGTCTTTACTCAGAGAAATTGCTGGAAAGGAAACTGACCAACAACTACTACTACCAACCAACCAACCCTTCACAATATCGCTTCGGGTGGTATTTATAAACAAAATATCAGAAAGACATCATTACAAGTGATCTTGAAAGATCTTCTTAGAACTCTTCAAAAATCTAAATGCTGCTGGAAATAAATGCAAGTAAATCTTTTTGGCTGCGCTAGGGGCAGCTGAATCGGAACAGGTGACGAGGTGGCCCTTGGGGACCAGATGCGGTGCTGCTGGAGTGAATGTGCTTTGGGACTGCAGTTCAGCTTTGGTGCAAATTGAATGTGCAATTATTATGATTTGAGAGCTTCAAGTAGTTTCGCTCTCCTCCTATGGATTTGCTGGAAGATATTCAATTTTCTCTTGCTTTGGGCCGCTACTCAAGATATTCTCTGATACACTTTGCTGCTACATTGATAGTTTCCGCCGTTGACTGATACTCTTTGACACGCTTGAAGCTTGCTGATTTGATCTGATACACTTTAAACTCTGTGAATGATCTGATGTTGTCTTCAAACTAGATCCTTTGGCACGTTTGGGCGACTTACGGGCTTTTTCGGCGCGCATTGGGCTCGGTAATCAGAAGATTCCCTGAAGATTCCTTGAAATGGCCTATTTCCCACAGCGATGCGCGAATAGCGCTTCGTGCTATTCGCACATCGAAAACTGCCTCCGTTTCTTGATCTGGAGCTCCGAAGTGCGACTTTTCTTCCTGCACGAAGCTTCTTTCGACTTTTCTGGCTGCTGACGTAAGCATGGCGTCGGCTGTACGGTGGATGATGTCATCAGTGGGTCCCTGGTACAGCGCGACGTGGTGAGGTACTAGATGGACTGTTGGTGAAGAGACTCTGATGTGATATCGCGATATCACGTCGGCGAGAAAAGAGGGGGATCATTAGGTTGGGCATTTGGCGCTTGCAACTGTCGATATGAGATATCGCGATATCGCATTGGCAGAGACGGAGGGGTGAACAGATTGGACACTTGGTGCTTGTGATCGCCGATCATCTATTTCGCGGTATCGCATCGGCGGGGACGGATGGGGAATATTTTGCATGAAAGTGAAATGGCGAGGGTGCGATGCGAAAACGGCTATGAGGGGGAAAGGGAAGTAAGGGGTGTGAAGGGCCTTTGAAGTTTCGGAAGGGGTCCGACTACTTCGGGGGAGTTTTTTATACTTAGGAAGGAGTCCATAGTATGCGATAAGTGGTTTCAGAGGTTGGGTTCTTGCTTAGTTTCTTCTAAACTAAGCAATTCCCGGGACTTGCTATGGTTATTTTTCAGCCAGGGGGGAATATTACATAGGGGGATTTTCTTAATATTAATACGGGGACGGGGAACATAGGGAGCTATATAATAATGTTAGTGGTTAACATGGAGATGATAAGAAAGCGCTAAGTTCGAGGGAACTTAGGCTGTTGCGGGGGGGTAGGACCATACTTCGGGAGAAGATATGGAACAACTTTGAGCAAAGCAGATCTTTACTCAACCAGAGTGATGAAGATGATGAACTAAAGAGGTGTCAAGCAGATCTTGACCTCTTTTGGGGATGTTAGTTAATGATTGGGGAAAAGCAGAGAAGGGGAGTTAGTTATACCTCATTTGAGCCTTTTGCTTACAAATCTTTGCTGATTATGTTCTACATGATATGATACCTGCAAACACTTGTCAGCAATTCAACAGCCTCAGAACTACCTACCCAGCCTACTTCCTAGCATTTTTTCTTCTTTTGCTTGGGGGTGCACTTAGACTTGCAAAACCCATCATACATTTTCTTTTGATATCTTCCTATCTACATACCACCCTTATTTCTTCCATAGCCCAGATTAAACTGTTGGACTCTTCTATTTCTCTACCTATCTAAGAGTCTGCCAAGATTAAACTGTTTGGACAGACTTACAATCTCTATATTCTAAAACATGAAATTTAAGCCTAGGGAGACCAAGATTAAACTGTTTGGACCTCCCTTCAACTAAAAGTAGCGATCCCAGGAAAACTTTTACAAAATTTGAAGGCAATTGAATGAATCTTGAAGTAGCCTTCTTCATTTGGAGACTGTTTGAGCAAATATGGAGCATTGCAGCAAGCAAAGTACGACATATTTGGCCTGTGAAATGCCAATCATGAAAAATGAATACCTGCTGCAGCATGAGCTAACAATTGGAACATTTGGATAGCCTAAAACCTTGAGAGAGAAAAAGGAAGCACATTTTCATCGCTAATTTTGACTCCACTGAGTTCCCAATTCAACAAGAATTGTGACGAGTTGGCAAATGGATTTCTAGAATGATGAATTCCAATTGCAGCTACACGGATTCTACCAATCATTAGTCACCGTGATGGGAGTCACACGAACATGGTGTGCAAAATGATCAGCTTGGGATGTAGCCCAAATTATAGCCAATGTGTTTTCTAGACAACGAATAGCAAAATCAATAAGTTAGTGCAAGATGAGAATGTAGTCGGAAGGATTGTTTCATCTGTTAAAAGACTTAACTGTCACATCTTAAAAAGAGTTTTCTTCACAAATAATTTAAGAATATACAATCATAGTGCTTCTCAAATCAGAACTTACCAGGTTCATCAACAATTACTGTGATCAATGATGGAATGCTACAAACAATAGGCAATTCAACTTTTGCAATAGCTGGTGATGGATGATCCTCTCTAATTAAGTTACCAGGTTTAAATGTAAGTGTCTACCCAAGCAAATGAAAACAACAACATGCATTTTCAATATGTAGCTTATGTCAATCTCATTATTCTGGAATTATTGTCAAGGTCCTGAGCAAAATTTCTACTCAAGGATAAACAGTAAACATGAAGGACAATGTGGGTTGTATTGTAAAACCTACAAAATTCCCCAAAGAATGGCATGAAATCCATTGTAGTCTCCCTCTACCTTCTATCAACTGAGTAATAACAATGCTCTCTTTCACCTGGCCTTTTCCATCATAAGCAACTACACTTGAAGACTCAACAAATTATATGGGAATATTTAGGCCATGATTTTTCAGTTGCAACAACCTAATATGTGCAGGCTACCTCACTTTGGCCATAAAGTGGAAATCATCATCATCAGGTTTGATCTCAATTTGTGGTTCTGTTCTTTTTAATCTGTCTTAGTTTATCTGAATTTGCCTCCAAAGTGAGCAAACTAAAGTATTAATTTTTTGTGGGAAGTAACTGGACTTATTATTGTTATATTACTGCCACCCTATTCTAAAATTGATTTATCTTTGTATTATTAAATCATATTGGTATCTAACTATTTGCCAACATTGAGTTGCAACCTTTTCGTCTTGTGTTGTATCATTTTGTGGTTTGCGGTTTCCAACTTGCAATACTGGCAACATACATGGGAGATAAACTCGTTGTAGTCTATCGGTATTTTCGAAGCTTGGCAATTGAAATTCCATTCTCTACAACAAGAGACAATTTGATTATTATATTTGACAAGGTATTCATCTTTTTTTTTTCTGTGAAGTAAATCTGATTATAATGGATATAATTTGTATCTGGTATGGCTCTTCATGTAGGTGTTCAAGGGCTAATGTAGGTAGTGGTATGTTCGTTTAGTGTATTATAATTTTAGTCTCTTGAAGATTATTGTTACTATTTAACTTGCAAGAACAACAGTTTGCTGCATGAATCATAGATGATGTATCTTTCTCCCTATCAAACATTTTATTACTGTACATCAGGTTTACAAATTCTTGATTGTCTTGCATTGACCATTTTATTATTATTAGAGCCAATTTTGCGCATGCCCATCTATAACTTATGCAAATTTCCAATTTTAATTCGAGCTGTATTCTTCCATAGTGTATTATGCTAAGAGTATTTTGCTTGCTTAGTTCTTTCATCTATTGAGGATTTATGTTTTATTTGTGTTTCTACAAAATCATCAACGTTATTCTCAGTTGCTTCCTAAGCAGACCCCTACTAATGGTGCCGGTGGGAGAGGGAGAGGGAGAGGTGATGGGAGACTTTCCCTTAAGGATCACCATATCAAAGAGAAAACAACTAAATATTTCAGAGGTTAACAAGGCTTTTCAAATTCGCTTCGTTCGCCTTAATGGGATTCTCTTTACACACACAAGGTATGTGCTGTTTCATTCTTTCAGCTTTTCAAGCCAGTTTTTGACATTATGTTTGGTGTTTTCCTAGTTCACAAATACCTCTTTACTTATAAATTTCAAAAATTTTAAATTGCCATCCTTGAGACATTTGATGAAGTTTGTTCCTCTGCACTAAATGAATTTGAGGAGCTTACAAAACCTGAACTCATTTCAGAGATGGGGATTGGTTTGGATACATTGGTCGATGGCTCAACTTTTAGTGGACTTATGGTTCTTCAAATTGTGTCAATTCTAATATTCATGGTTCATAACATAATTCTTGTGTTGTGGTTTTCTTCCAAAATGACTATGAAGAATGTTACCAATATCAGGAGATCAAATCCTTGGAACAAGTCTCAAATTAGAGCATTAGGACATTTATCAGGGGTTTGGATTGTTGTCATGGTTCTGCACTAGGCTTTCTTACATGAAGATATAAGGTGAAGAAGAAAATGGTGAAGCCCAAGTCTGAAGAAGATGAATTTCTAAGGCCTTATCTTCTTGCCTGTATATAATACTATATGGGAGGTCATGGTACCTCTTGTTGGGTGTGAACTTCTTGTTGGTGACTGAGATTAGAAGCAGGGACCGTTAACTTCCTTGTTGGGTGTGAACTTCTCGTGGGTGACTAAGAACAAAAGCAGGGACCGTTAACTTCCTTTCTGGGCCGTGTGGATACCTGATTCGGTTGTGTACATTACCAGTAGGGGTTTTATACCATCTGGGAGTTGCATCTACAACATAAAGGTGTGAGCACTGAAGGAAAAGACAATCATTCTCATTTTTGGGCATTACCTCCTCTTGGTCACTTGACATTCATCCTTGAATCAACTGTATAGTTAATATAAAGACCATATACATGCTATAACAACCAATATTGCAGAAAACACTCATTATCTACATTTCTATGCAATGGTTCAAGCATTTCTAATAGTGTGGTATTCATTCTTTATTTGTATATCTCTAATTGTATTTTATTGTTGGGTTCTATTGTTCTCTCAACTTGCAACATATATACATCCCAGGTTAGCGAGAATATACTTCGTTGTTATTGCTGTATATGAGGCTCATAACCATTATGAATTAATGTTTTCTGAACTGGCAGCATATATACATCCCCAAGTCAGCAAGAATACACTTCTTTGTTACTGTTGTAGATGAGGTTCATAACCATTATAAGTTAAGACAAGACAATTGTGTTACTTTAACACCAACATATAACTATGTGTCTTTCAATAATTATTTTTTGGGCTAATTTGTGGGCTCTTTAGACTAAGCACTGGTGGAAAAGTTTTTTTAGTTCATAACCATTATAAGTTAAGACAAGACAATTGTGTTACTTTAACACCAACATATAACTATGTGCCTTTCAATAATTATTTTTTTAGGCTACTTTGTGGGCTTTCTAGACTAAGCACTGGTGGAAAAGTTTTGTTACGATTTTACTTTTCTTGTTTAGTTTTGTGGAGGGTTGGATATTGCTTTTGCAGACTATTCAACGACTTAATTTTCAACTCTTCCAGGTTACAATTTTTGACAAACTCTATTGTTGCCATTTGTGTTTTCATTCGAGGAAATGTACACAGAATTGCCTTTTGAAAAACCTTTTTATGGCCTTTGTATGCCTTTGTTCATCCCAGTGTTAATCTTCATTACAAAATTTCATTATTTTGTATTTTAATTTGGATTATATATGTAATTAAAATAGCACTAGTTATTGTTCATATATAAATTAAAATACGCTTTAAATAAATTTTAATTATTTTTTAGAAAAAAGTATTAATTAATAATATAATTTACAGTGTAGATGTTATAATCCAATCGTTTTAATTAAATTGAAATGGTGGTTTCCAAAACCGTATTTTCTATTTTTTATATTTTGTAAAGTATATCAAATAGTGTTTTAGTTTGACTCTGAAATTATATATAATTATATATAATATATATAATATATATAATATATATTTGCCAATTCCATATGGTATACATATCAACAAATGCATTTCTCATACCATTCCAATTTTCATAATTTAAAAAAACTCGGCCTCTTTTTGCACTTTTGGGGCAAAAAACATGCCAAAAAAAAATTTTAACTCAAAAATATATCAACTGAAATGTGAATGTATTATTTTTAACTTATATTACTATGTATTGAAGTGTGCCAACATATATATATATATTAAAAATGTTATACATTAATAAATTTGATTTCTTTGAAATGAGCTACTGATTCTTATAATTGAAATGAGCATTAAAGTTGTGAAGACCATCAAATTTAACGATACCTCATATTTCAAATACTTACTATATTCATAAATCACGACACTAATATTTAAATGGGAAAGTGGTAAGTATTTTCCAATACACATGGTATTATAATTTGAGAAGAGTAAAACCTCTAATTTATTTACTAATCATGTTTTAAAAATATAATTTTTAAAGATATATATATGTAAAATTAAAAATATATAAATATAAAAAACCATTATAATAATTAAATATCAAATTAATTGCTATAGTTTATTTGGCAAGACTAATAAAATAACAACTTAATTTCATAATTTGGAATTAATTTTATAAGCTTCTTATTTGCCACAATCATAATCAAAACCAAATTAAAATTAGATTTTATTTTTATATAAAAATAAATGTTTGAAAGATTTGCACATTTTACCTTAACGTTTTTCATGATTTCAACTAAATATAGGCTTTATAAAAAGTTTGAAATATTGCAAATGTCACTTTCGAATTTTTAAAACTTTCAACTAGTTGTGTGTGCTTCACTCTGCACATTGAATACAAACTCTGCAAATTCCTGCCAAACCCGATATAAAACATGGAAGCCATGAAAAAACAATAAAGTCGAGGCATGTAGGATATTAATAGTAGTTCTGCAAATTCCTGCCAAACCTGAAATAAAATGTGGCAGCCATCTTCCCCGTTGATGACGAGATCACAGGCTACTGTTTAGGCTGCTCGTACATCGGTTACTCCCTCTTTCCCTATCTTTGATATTATTTCCTCACTTGCATCCTCTGCATCGCATGTGCATGCTGCATCTCTGGGAGACACTCTTACCCCCATTCCATGTCCCCTCACCCCTCTTTCTCCTACTTTCTCCACTACGCCCCCATCCTTCCCTCTTGATCCCCCCCTTGTCCCCTCACACTCCCCATCCATCCCCCTAGTCTCCCCCCATCCTTACAACCTTAGGTATCGCCTTGTCACCCCACAGGACGACAGATCCCGCGTGGGCCTAATACCCTCCCCTCTGAACCCTAAATCCATCCGTGGTCGGAAATCTCATCTATCCAAAGCTATCCTGATAGCGGAGGTGGAAGTTGCCCCTGGCAGACAAACCTCACTTGAATAGGTTCTTAGAGCATCGAACACCCCTGCTCAGTTGCGTCCATGAAGTGTCTATCCTTCAATTGTAGGGGCTTGGCTAGTTCGCGCAAAAAACTAGCCCTAAGAAGACTTCTTGACTCTGAATCTTTAGACATCATCCTCCTTCAAGAAACCTTGGGAGAAGCTGACCTCATCTCCCGCACTCTCGGCTCCCTAAAGCCTGGCTGGATTTTTCAATCCCTGGATGTAATCGGATGATCTGGAGGTTTGGCTCTAGGATTCAATCCCCGCATCATAAACCTGAGGACCTCTTGGGGTGGTGACAGTTTCATTGGCATGGATATCTTCTCTTCTGATCTGGGAGTGGACCTGTGTATTGTCAATGTCTATGGACCATGCCACCACAGAGAGGCTTACTGGAATCGATTACTCAACCTATTGATTATGTCCTCGGACAACCTTATCATTGGGGGCGACCTAAACTTCTCCATTAGATATGGAGAATCCTGGGGTAGCAATGCACAAGTTGACAAATTCACTGGATCGATGGAGAGGTTTATGGAACAACACCATCTGACAGACATTCCCATGAACAAGCCCCTTCCCACGTGGAGAAATCGGCATATAGAAGAAGCTGCATTAGCTAGAAGGTTGGATAGATTCCTGATAAAGGACACTCTGATACAAAAAATATCTCTCTATAGACAATGGGTGGGATCTGGTGGAATATTGGATCATTCCCCCCATATTCATGGAGATCTTGAGTCCACAAAAAAAATTGGGGGCACCGTACAAATTTAACTCCACCTGGTTAAATGACCCATCCTACATTCAAATGATAAATGATTTCTGGAGACTCCATCCCCCATCCAGAAGCAGTACTTGGGTTGAAGGTTTCTACTGGAACCTCAAAATGCTAAAAAATCTCTCTATAAAATGGGTCAAGGAAAAGTCCAAGAGAGATGATAATACCCTCATTACAGTGGAGCAATCTCTGACCACACTTCAGGATGAGCAGAACAGAGTGTTTACATCAACTGATCCAAGGATCAACGAATTGCTTTAGAAAATCAGAAGATCAAAATCCTAAAGGAGAGAGAAGAAACCTGGCGACTCCAAAGCCGAGCAATCTGGCCGCAAGCAGGGGATGAAAACACAAAGTTCTTCCAAAACTACGCTAAAGGAAGGCAAATCTCCAACACCATCTGGCATATGCCCCGGGAAGATGGAAGCATGACATCTACCTTCAGTCAACTCTCTTAGTTAGGGTCTACACACTTCATAAAACTCTTTAGGGCTCCCTATGAGGCATCCATTGCTAAAATTTTCCAAACATCAGGACACTTTCCCAGTTTCGTTGATGAGGATTCTTATGAGGAACTTAATTCCCTGATAACACTAGGGGAACTGGAAGGAACGCTAAAATGGTTCAAGAAAGACAAGAGCCCTGGACCGGATGGATGGCCCATAGAATTCTTCCTTGCTTTCTATGACATCATCGACACTGACCTACTTAAGGTGGTGGAAGAATGCAGATCAACATGGCGTATGTATGATGCCATCAACACTACTTTCATTGCCTTAATCCCAAAATCCGACTCCCCAACATCTTTCAATGACTTCCGAGCCATCTCTCTCTGCAATAGCTTGTATAAAATCATAGCCAAGATCATAGCAAACCGGCTCAGAACAGCCAAATTCATGAAGCTATAGGAACTGCACAAGAAGCCCTTCACTCTATCAATCCTAAAAAGATCAAAGGTGCCATTCTTAAAATTGACCTAGCTAAAGCTTTCGACAAGGTTAGCTAGCTATACATCAAAATGATCCTCACCCACCTTAGGTTTCCCCCTCCTTTCATCATTTGGATCATGTGCTGCATAACCTCTGCCACTTTCAGTGTCCTCATAAATGGCTCTGCTTCACATTTCTTTCATGCCGAGTGAGGCCTTTGGCAGGGATGCCCACTTTCCCCTCTTCTCTTTCTCTTTGTTATGGAGGCCCTAGGCAGGCTCCTCACATCAGCCAAAAGGGATGGTCGACTACATGGATTACATTTGAATGATCTCTGCCACCTCACCCATCTACTTTTTGTTGGTGATGTCCTCATCTTCCTCAATGGCAGTTAGAGGGACTCATCAACCTTCCATGACATCCTCAAACTTTTTGCAAAGGCCACTGGCATGGAAGCAAACCACTCAAAGTCTACCATCACTCTCTCCTATACTTCTCCCTTGGAAGCCAGATCTGCATCCCATCTTTTTCCTTTCCAGCATCATCTTTTGGAGGATGGCCTAAAATACCTGGGCTTCAGGCTTAAACCTCACAGCTATCATATTGTAGATTGGATTGGCTCATTACTAAAGTTGAGAAAAGGCTAAAAAACTAGAATCATCGCTTCCTTTCAAGCACATGTCGGCTTATGCTTATAAAAGCTGTTTTGGAAGCCACCCCTGTGTACTGGATGACTTTGGCATGGATCCCTAGAGGGATACTCGCTCACATCCAAAAGATCTGCTGCAGATTAATTTGGAATGGATACAAAGAAGGCAAGCCCTATGCATGGGTGGGATGGAAACAAATCGCTCTACCAAAAAAATGGGGTGGATGGGGATTAAAAGACCTCCATGCATTCACACATGCTCTTGCAGCTAAAACGGGATGGTCCTTACTCACTACTTAGAACCTCTGGACCAAAGTCACTTATCATAAATACATCTAGCCTCAACACCTCATGGACTAGATTCGTAACCCAACCTAGCCTCGAACTGGAATATCAATTGTCTGGAAATCCATCCTCCATACCATGCCCAACATCCAAGAGGGACTTGCTTGGAAAATCAAAGAAGGCAACATGGCACGCATAGGTTTGGATCCATGGTCTGGTGGGGGCAATATGCATCACTTACCACCTGATCTTATACTATTCCTAAATCAGAGGTAGATTAAAACGATCATACAAATCACAGACAGGGGAAACAACTCCATATTTGAACAAGTCTAGTACTCTACTAGGCACTTGGGCATACCCGAACCCTGACATCATTTCTGGGAGGGTTATATACATGCTCTCAATGAAGCACATGTCCGCATAACAGAGGGATCTGATGAACTAATCTGGTCCTCGGCAGAGAATGGAAAATACTCTCCCAAAACAGGATATCAACACCTAATATTGGATCGTCAACCACCTACTCTCCTTGAATGGTGGTAAAAAAACCTAGAAACTGAAAGCCCCCCCTCGAGCTAGACTTTTCATGTGGAATGTGTTGTGCATCAAGACTCCAACTAGAGAAAACCTCATGCGCAGATCGCAATTTGGGTCGCACTTGTGTGTCCTCTGTATGCAGGTAGCAAAGACCAATGAACACCTTTTTTTAACCTGCCCTCTCACCGTTCAGCTATGGCAACAAATAATACACCTCCTCAAAAAACAAGGCAGTTGGCATGGACTGTCGATCACTGAGGCATGGACAAATTGGAATAGAATGCATATGGATAGCAAGACTCGATGCATACCCCTCCTCGTATGCTGGAAGATCTGGTTGACTAGAAACAAAATCATCTTCCAAGGTTCCCCGGCTCGATGGCCTCTCATCACTACAAATGTTATTGCTGCTTATAATGAAATCCTTGAATAGACACAACCCTCTACAACACGCCCTCATGTCCCTGGAATTATTGATCAATCTACCCCATGGGCATACTTCGATGGTGCAGCCCAATCTCATGGATGTGGGGGAGGATCTCTTCTATACCTATCTGATCAACACTATTACAAAATAAAAATGGGATTGGGGCAGGGTACAAACAATTATGCATAACTGATTATTGTCAAACATTTATTTCACTTTGCACTTGCACACTTATGCAATAACATACAAATTTTTGGGGACTCACAAATCATCATAAACTGGTTCAACAACAAAAATACATGTCATGCACATTCCCTCATAAACATTCTGGATGAGATTATGGTTTACAAGGCCCAATTTAACTCTATCATTTGCCAACATATTTACAAGGAATATAATGAGGCTGCTGACAAGTTATCCAAGGAGTCCACGGCACAACCCAGAGGACTGTGGATGATACTAGAACAACATGGAGTAGAACAATATCAGTTCTACCACCGGCCTTACATCGAAAGATCTTATTCTCGGAGGCACCATGCACAAAAATTTTTATGGACATAATAACTCAATTTTTTTTCCATATATGTATATATTTATGTTGATAATCTATCTTTTTACACAACTATGAACACCCTATGTGGTTAATATGTACAACACTCTAATGGTTATGGCTTCAGCACATAGTATTATCTTTTAACAACTATGACCCTGGTTTCGACCAGAAATTATGCATATGCCTATGGCATCTACTACATGTAACTTTTCAAATTAATGAAAGATTACGATTTTTCCCTAGGAAAAAAAGAAAAGAAAAAAAGAAGAACTCATTCTTCAGCTTTAGCAAATCATGTAGGCAAGACAAACCACCATATCTTCTTGGAAGATACAAAGGTCATTGCCAATGAAAAACATCATTTTAAACGTAAATTGCGGGAAACACTTGAAATCATCAAACACCCACACATCCTCAATAGGGATGGAGGCATGGAAGTTAGCAGAAATTGGATTTCCCTTCTCCCCCGCAATGAATAAAATGCTCTCCCCTTCATAACATTCCATACCATTCTTCATCATTTTGGCACCTTCGTCCCCTGACCCAGTCCTTTGTTTACCTGCTCCTACCCCTCTCTTAACCCTAATAATAATATTAATTAATATTGCTTATATAACGTAAGCGGAAATTAGGTATAGTTAAAAATTTATATTGAAACATATTATCAATTAACTATTAACATGGGTCTATAAGAAATAAAAATTAAAAATAAAGAAATAAATACCAAGTAAAGTGATAAATGAATGCTTCAAATATGTTTTAATTAATATATTCTAATACAGGTAGAAGTTGTAGAAATTTTGAATAATTTAACACATATTCAATGGAGATTATCCTGATCATGTACTATTGCGGAAAACATACACAATACATAAGCTCCTCTACGTTGATCATCAATATAGCAGCATCAATAACAATAAAACATCAAGAGCATTCACACATTAACACAGTATGTATCCCGGGGAAAGCATCTCGCTAAAAACCCCAACTATCTGTATATTAATGATTGAGTCATGTAACATTACACAGCATAATACTTCTCACAAGTATCTCTGCCTCTATTACACACAATACAGCTTAGATCTGATCTCCAAATCTCTTCCGCTGCTTGCCTGCCTCCTCTGCGCAATACCTGCATGAGAATACTGATGAATGAATGATCCAAATTCGTATTTCCCTTGGATATACCACACAATCCTCATTGGAAACTCAATCACCCTAATTGTGCAAATCATCATGCACAGCTGTAGTCACAACTGATAGCAATCTGATCCTCTAACACCTGTCCCTGCTGAACTGAACATGCACTGACATGCAACTGAGTTAACTGAGGTATTCTATAGTTGCATTATGAGTTAATAACTTGTGAATTAATTAATAACTAATTCACCCAACTCATCTCTAGTCTATTTTCCAGTTAGACTAAACACAACCAGTTTAACAAAGCTAAACTGAACACAACTCCATCAACTGCACCTCTAGTCCACTAAACTCAACTCACTTGAGTTCTAACTGAAGTCCTGCATGAAAATATTAGTCATCCCATAGGTAACCACGTATTTCCTTCCGGGATCTGCATGTACCACATCCGTAGCTCATCTTGAAGTGCTTCAAGAGAATAAGACAAAGTTTATAGTCTAAATATTATTATGAGCTAATAATATTTAACTGTTCTATATTTAGACTGAGCAGTCACTCCGTTGTGATCTAAAAATAGAAGTCCATCTATTTTTCCCAATTTGACC
>APFE030329979.1:0-25125 GCA_000404065.3 Pinus taeda
GGATGACAACAATAGGGATTCAGTTCCTAGATTAGCTCCAGGTTGTTGGGAGGGAGTTAATGCCTCCTATATTTGATGTGAGGGAGTTATGAGGCTATTAGATTCTCTATGCTATATAACAGGAAATCATTCGGATGATTTGCTAAGAGTGTGTGAGGATTTCTTGATGTAATCTCCAATTTGATTAATATATTCCTGATGCCTATGTTTGGTGGACGTAGCCCAGATTGGTTGGGTGAACCACGTTAAAAGCTGTGTCTTATGTGCTTGTTTATTTTTTCTGTTGTGTGTTTAATTAAGTTTGCTGTGCACCTGATCCAACAATGTGTAGAGTTGGAGCTTTAGTTTAGTGGAGTCTTTATAAGTTTGACTACATAATAAGGTGGCAGTTATAAGTTTAATTAGAGTGGGTATTCTTCAGTCTCAATTGAAGGTAGAATGAGTTAATACTTGAAGTGTTTTGAGAAGAATCTTCGGCGAAAATCACATAGAGATATTTTTGTCGACACGTTTTGAACCAACCAGTGTGGTTCATCATCAGGACAAGTTAAATGAGGAGAACTTGCTAAGCATTATAAATAGATAGGGCAGAATATCCAATGACCAAATTACTAAGTGGTGGAATCTCTGCACCTTTTAGGAAATGCTAGATCTACCTTCAACTTAGAAACCTGCAAGCGTGTCCATTCAAGACGATGAACCTTAGTTGCAGTGGCTCCTCCGTGCAGGGCTTCAATTATTGAATTTAGGCTTCTGTGATCCATATCAATTTTGAGAAGAATCTTCAACGAAAATCACATAGAGATATTTTTGTCGACGTGTTTCGAACCAACCAGTGTTTGTTTGATTTTATTTTTTCGTGCAGGGTCCATGTTGATCCTCGACTAGTAACTTGATCTCATTATGTGTCAATTTGATAATTGATTTTAAAGTTTCCGTTATAATGTATCGAATTTGACCTCACAATGTGTCAATTTAATGGTTGGTCTTTAAGCTTTCTTTAGAATGGGCCAGTTCGCCTACACTACTTGTCAATTTGATGGTTTATTTTTAAATTTTTGTTGCAATGTGACAAGTTGTCTTAAGGTAAGATTTTGGATTGTTATACTTTTAGCATTTGAAAAAAAAATTACTCTTCATATAATGACTCTTTCATTCATGTATTTGTTAAAAAAAATTAGTCATAGAAAATTTTGATAATTCCATGGTTGAAAAATGTTGAAAACTTAAGGTTTTTTGTAGTCATGATCTAGGGTTTTAATTCCATGGTTGAAAACTTGTAAAATTTTGTAAGGGTTTTCTGAGTCATGACATTTTATCCTTAACATCATTGTAAAAAAATGTTAAAAATGTACCTCGAAAAAAAAAATGTTTTTTATTGGTTTTTGCTACCATGTTTAAAAAATGTTGAAAAAAAAAACCTTTATTCCAGCATCAACATTTTTTGTTTTCGAGTTGTTTTCATGTTTTTTGGGGGGTTTTTGGCTAGAGTTCTTGTTTTAAGTTTACAGTTATTGTTTCAAAGTTTACGTTGTTAAAGGGAAATACAAAGCTAACGATAAATGACAGCCGAAAAGAACAAGACCTCAGGATGCAGGTGAGAAAAAAATATTGCACCTTACAAGAAGTTTAATGGGTCACAACACAGAGGGCAGCAAAAAAAAGTTGATGGTACATGGTGTTTGCAGTGTTGGACATGTGGTAAGGATCATCTTAAGAGGGATTGTCTATAGAATCAAGGTGGTAGGCCTCAAATTTATAGTGCACAAGAAGCACAAATAGTTGGGGATGTTAGGCAAAGCATTCCACAGATTTATGCAACACTGGATAACAAGAAGGCAGATCACCAGGCAACTGTTATCGAGATGGATGGTAAGATTTGTGATCAAGTTGTTTCCATTTTGATTGACTCTAGATCTAATTATATTTATGTTAGTCTTGACCTGGTGGATAAGTGTGGTTTGAATAAAGAAGTGCATGTAAAATCCTAGTTAGTGCAGTTGGTTACAGGTACAAATAAGAGAGTGTATCACTGGGTAAGAGCTTGTGCATTTAAGTTGAATGGTATGTCTACCTCAACACATTTGAATGTATTGCTATTGGGATCATATACTATGCTTTTGGGTATGGATTGGTTGTATCTTCATAGGACCAAAGTGGATTGTTATGACAAGGCCATTGAGTAAGAAGAAGGCAACATCAGTTAGAATGGTGACACCTATGTAGGCAAAGGGCAATCGCAAAAAAGGGTATGTGTTATTTGTAGTGCATATTTTTAGTGATAAAGGTAATGATTTTGAGGATGCAGAGGTATAATTTGAGCAGGTACCCGATCTTGCAGCAATTTCAGGATGTGTTTCTAGTAGATATTTTAGAGTTGTAGCACCATACAAGTTGAGCATACTAGAGTTAGTAGAGTTGAAGTTACAGTTGAAGTAAATGCTTGACAAGGGATACATTAGGCCAAGTGTATTGCCTTGGGGTGCACCAATGTTTTTTATGAAGAAGAAGGACAATACTCTCAAGTTATGCATTGATTACAGGCAGTTGAACAAGGTGACCATCAAGAATAGGTATCCGTTGTTGAGGATTGATAGCCTGTTCAATCAGTTGAAGGGAGCAACAATGTTCTCAAAGATTGATATGAGATCTAGATACCATCAAGTACGCATTAAGGAAGAGGACATATACAAGACAATTTTCCAAACTAGGTATGGGCATTATGAGTTTGTTGTAGTTCCATTTTTTTTGACTAATGCTCCATATACATTTATGTGCTTGATGAATAGTGTGTTGCATTCTTATCTCGACAAGTTTGTTATTGTATTCATTGATGACATCTTTATATATTCTAAAAATGAGGAAGAGCATGTCAAGCACTTAGCGGCAGTGTTGAGATTACTGAGAGAGCAACAATTGTATGTTGAGCTTAGAAAATGAAGTTTCTTTTAGACATAGGTACATTATTTGGAACATGTTGTTTCCAAGGAAGGCATAATAGTGGATCCGAAGAAGATAAGAACTATCATGGAGTGGGAAAATCCTAAAAATGTGGATGAGGTAAGATCATTTATGGGGCTAGTAAGTTACTATAGGAGGTTCATTATGAACTTCTCTCACATTGCATATCCTATTATGTCATGATAGAGACAAGGTAAGAAATTTGAATGGAAAGAGGAATTTGCAACAAGTTTTGAACAGTTGAAACAATTTTTGACAAAGGCTCTAGTGTTAAAGATTGCATATATGGACAAAGAGTTTGTGGTGTGTGCAGATGCTTGCAAGAGAGAACTTGGTGGAATCATTATGCAGGAAGGACATGTAGTATTCTATGAGTCACGAAAACTGAATGAGCATGAGAAAAATTATCCGATACATGATCTTGAGTTGGAAGCGATCATCCATGCTTTGAAGATGTGGAGACACTATCTTCTCGTTAGGCGGTTCATCTTGATGAGCGATCATAGTGATTGAGATACTTGTTCGACCAACTGAATTTGAATGCCAGATAAGCTAGACAGTTGGCCATGATTAGTGAGTTTGAATTTGAGATTAGGTACATCAAGGGTAAGGAGAACAAGGTTGCATATGCTCTTAGCAGGAAAGTACAGGTGAATCACATAGAAACTATGAGTTCTTATGGGATAGAGTTACATGATCAAATCTTACAGACATGACAACATGATGGAAATTACTTGGAGCTTATGCATAAATTACAAGAGGGTATAGGTGGCTAGGATGTGGACTATCGTCTTACCACAAATGGTTTAGTAAGGTTTAGGGACATGATATATGTGTCAAATAACAATGAGATCAAGAAGAATACTTTGCGAGAGTTTCATGCAAAACCATATTCAAGTCACCTAGGATACTAGAAGACATTGACAACAGTGAATAAGTTTTATCATTGGCTGAATATGAAGAAGGACATGGCAGAGTTTGTGGCTATATGTTTAGACTGTCAGCAGGTGAAGGGAGAGTGTAAGCATCGAAGTAGACTACTACAACCAATTCTAATTCCAGAGTGGAAGTGGGAGGTCATTTTCATGGATTTCATCACAAGTTTTTCGAGGACATCTAGACAACATAATTCCATCATGGTTGTGGTGGACAGGTTGACTAAGGTAGCACACTTCATTCCAATGAAGTCTACTTATTTAGCTAGTGATGTGGCACAAGTATTTATCAGAGATGTAGCGAGGTTGCATGGGGTTCCAAGGAAGATTGTGTCAGATAGGGATGTTAAGTTCACTTCCAAGTTTTGGAAGGAGTTGTTTACGAGTTTGGGTATAGAGTTGGCATTCGGCACAACTTATCATCTGCAGATAGATGGACAAATAGACAGGGTCAACATGATATTGGAGGACATGTTGAGGATGCATGTGATGCATCAACAACAGAAGTGGGAAGAGTATCTTCCATTGGCTGAGCTTGCTTACAACAATCGGTACTAGGAATATTTCAAGGTGAATCTTTTTGAAGCATTGTATGGGTGAAATTGTAATACTCCCATCAGTTTGAGTGATCTAGTGAATAGGACATTGATAGGAACAAACATGTTGGCATAGATGGAACAGGAAATGCAAGTCATCAAGAAGAATCTGAAAGTGGCATAGGACATACAACAAAATTATGTAGATTGAAACAGGTTGTTTAAGGAGTTTCAGGTTGGGGAACATGTGTATTTTCACATCAATCCCAAGAAGAGATCCTTGAGGATTGGATCATGTTCCAAGCTGGCACCTCGGTTTTGTGGACCTTTCAATATTCTTGAGAGGATTGGACGAGTGTCCTATCAACTTGCACTGCCTTCGACAGTCAATGTCCATGATGTTTTCCATGTGTCATTACTTTAGAAGTATGTCAAATATGTTGATCATGTGATTGACTGATCTATATTGTAGGTGGAGCTAGATGGAGAATTTTAGTCGAAAACTTAGTGTATATTACAGAGAAAGATGGTCATGCTCCAGAACCGAGAAATCGAGCAAGTTAAAGTGCAGTGGAAGCACTTTCGACCCATTGAAGCTACATGGGAGATGGCAGATTAGATATGGGCAATGTATCCTTCTCTATTCATTGTTGAGAAATTTTTTTGGTATATGTACATATGTATATGGATGTAAATACTGCCATGAGATGTGTTATAAAGATCAATAAGAAGTATGGGTGTCACGTCGTCATGATTGTCACGTTGTTATGTTTTTCATGTTGGTTTTCTTCTCAATAGGTTGATCATTGTAAATATTGCATCGAGCTAAGTTATAAAGCTCCATGAATAGTATGTGTTTCTTTCAGTATTCTTCTTAGTTGTAGGTGTCATTGAACACCGAGGACGGTGTTCCCCTGTTACACAGTATTTTTTCACATTCCCAGCTCTGTACCCGAAGTCTCGTCCTTTATGCCATTGTCATCACAAATTTCATAAAGAGAAAAAAGTTGTGCAAACTCATTCACCATGAATTATATGCTCAATACATCCTTGAAGAGATGGGGAACTAATGTCTTGAAGCAATTTTGGAAAAAATTGTGAAAAAACCCTAACTTTTCAAGGCCAACGCTACTTTTAATAGGAAAATCTGTGCTGGTAACCTTTTGTCTAACTAGTGACTAGCATTGATAGTGCGACTTTTGATAGGAAAATCTGTGTTGGTCCTCTTCAGGAAAATTATCCAAAAATGGAGCAGAAGATTCTCTTACTAGAAGCCTCGAGAAAGATGAGCTAGTGGTTGTTGGATGAAGATATGGTCGAGTACTCCCATTTAGAGCCCTTGATATTACCTTTAGGGATATTACCTTTGGGATAAGGACCTTCTTCCCCCTTTGGTGGATCTCTAACTCCCTCTCCCTCACTATAAATCCATTCTTCACTTTCCTTAATCGGTTGGTCATTGCTGGTTGTCATTCTTCTACTCGATTGTGCTTAGATTCTTCCATTTTGGTGAGAGAGGAAAGAAGAGCTTGTTAAGTTTGGCTTGTACTTGGATCCATCCTGAAGGAGGCCTTCAACATCAACGCATC
The DNA here is from genome assembly GCA_000404065.3 of Pinus taeda. NCBI lineage: Eukaryota > Viridiplantae > Streptophyta > Pinopsida > Pinales > Pinaceae > Pinus > Pinus taeda. The sequence goes on from APFE030329979.1 coordinate 6,022, forward strand.
GATTGTATTCTTCCCTCTTTGATTTAATCATTATTACAAAGCATGTTTTACTTCCCATAAGCATGTCTATGATAGTTTTCTTAGTACAATACTCCTTGATTTATTGTATAACTTATATGATATGATCTCTCTTATTGTTGCCTTTCGATATCTCTTGCAGGTATTCAGACGCAAGGAATAGTGAGGAGCGAACCTAGGAGCTAAGGGATCGGGATGATCATCAAAGGTCGAGCACATAAGAGAGAGGTAGGCCATATCGCTTTTTCATTTGTCATTCTAATCTAGGTTAGGGAAGTTTGCTTGTTTTGTCATAGTTGTTACTAGACCCACACATTAGGCTAGAGGGATTACTTCTATCCGTAGAAGGTGTTGTAGTGTTTTCTTCTCAAAAGATGTACGAAAATGAAACACTTAAGACTATGGATGACAAACAATATCAACAATATAAATGGCTGCTAAACATTGTAGACCTACAACAACTGATAGAAAAAAAACCTGCCAAAGCCCTGATCTATGCCACAGTTATATTCAAACAGCAAAAAGAAACAATAATAACTCCAATCATCCAATGGACACCAGATATACAAAGAATAGGTTTTATTATAACACCCGTGAAGGGAACAGATAAATGTTACCAGTCCCCCTCTATGGGATGGGTTCTTGGCTATCCTCAAACATCTTCAACTTGTGTAGAATCTCTCTCCTCTATAATGTGTAAACCCAACAAATAAAATGTTTGAGCTCAATGGGAACTCAAATTGAAGAAAAGGGTGTGCGATAATGAAAATAATCAGAGTTACAACAATGAGTGCAACAATGAAAATAATCAAAAGGGAATAAAGAATGGAAAACCCTTCTATTTATAACAAAATATTGAGTTATCCTCAAATAATGAGCAATAATAAAATATTATTAACCCCATTCTAGAAATAACCACTTGGAATATTTTATTATGTTTGGTTAGGAGGGAAAAGTATTTAAATTTTTATTTAGAAATAATAAATAAATAATGATTTATTTGTCATCTCAAGCAATATGGTTAAGGAATAATAAACAAATAACGATTTATTTAATTATTCCTAAGGGATTTAGTCAAACTTGACAAAGAATAATAATTAATTATTCTTAGAGAAAAATAAGATAATTAATAATTTATCTGTTTATTTTTTATAACTCGGTCAATTATGACAAGGAATATTAATTAAACAATGGTTTAATTAATTATTCCTAGAAGATAATTAAATAAATAGTGATTTATTTAATTATTCTTCATGGGTTTAATTATACATTACTTAACAAATGTAGTTTATTAAGTAATTTCTCACAGTGAAAGCAATTTTAATACGGTAAAATTAGATTTACATGGTGTACTTCGATCCATCTAGTAAATTAGGCTAGATGATCAATTTTTTGGTGATAACATAAGGGATTGCCTTGTTAACATCCCCCAAGGGGGGAGGATTTTGGAGCAACCCTGGTCAAAATTCCATGTAAATAAAATTAATAAAGGTAAAATAATAACCAAGGTCATGAGACACATATTCCAAGCTAAGTGTTGGGAAAAACATCCTAGTGTGGGTGTTCATTTGGTTTATTATGGCTAAGGAGTTTGACAAAGGAAATGACAAAGGCTTTGGAAAGGAAAAGAGACATTATTTGGCATTTATTTATGAAAATAATGGAAAATAGGAGAAAAAGAAGGTGAAAGGTCACACGTTACATGTGAGGAGGAAAATGAAAGAAAATAATGGAAAATTGAAGAAAATAAAGGCCTCATTAATAAAAAGGATTCTGAGGATCAGTTGGAACCTTTTGTCAGTTTAGTTTTGGAGCTTTCTCTCTATTCTCTATCTCACTCTTGGAAACTTAGATCATTCTTGGAGCACTCTAGTATTGGATCAAGGAAAGAAAAGATCAAGCAAGGAAGAGCAACATTGATCAAGTGCTCAAAAAATAGCTCAAAATTCAAAGTTGTCAAATTGGTGTGGAACCTAGATGACCGCGTAGTGCTCGTCATCTTGAATCCAGTGCAACTTGTTTCACGCTGAACAGACACCGTATGCTTCCAGAATCATGTTATGTTCACTTTTCCAGATAAGCAATTTTTTGTAAAAAATTGACAACCGAGTCAGCCGTCCATACTGTTGACGTGGGGCTGACTGGGTAGGTTTATGTGGCAAGTTGACTAGTCAATATACTCCAGTGAATCATGTTGTACCAAGTGGCACGTTCTCATGGGTGCATTTGGTGGATTTTTAATGGTTGGTTGTGGCCAACCATGAGCTGACACGTGGCCCAGGTAGAGGTTGCCACATGGCAACCTAAGGGCCACAAAAATTTTTGGGTCGATTCCGGGAAGCAATAGTGAGGGCCAAACTCACGACCATCAACAAATGAGCAAAGCCAACCAACAACACGCCATTCAATTAGTACTTAACTATATAAGAACTCAGGTTTTATTTGAATTAGACATTTGTGCCATTTCTGGGAGGGGCCAGCTCACGGGGGTCCGCCCTTGATCACGCCACCACCATACGACTACCAATGGACCAGTGCGGGGGGCCCAACCAGTGAGGTGGGCCATTGGCCTTAGCCCCAGGCACGTGTCCCCCATATGGCCACGTTTTTCGGATTATAGGTGTCGGAGGTTAATTAAAACGTTCGACAATTTTGCCCGAAAATCAGTGAAATTGTCACTCCATTAGCACGTTTTGGGGAAAATTTGTAGGATGGTGCCAACTTTTAGGAAATTTGCGATGCGATTAGCAGAAAACTTGGAAAGGCCATAAATTCTTCAGTTTTTTACCAAATTAGGAGCAAAAAGAGGCTACATAGGCATTTTTGGGCATTTTGGAGCCATTGGAATAGGTTTCAAAGCTTTCTGAGCATTGTAAACTGATGTATTGACATTTTTTAGAATAATAGAGAGTGCCAAACCATTAGAAGCTGGACCAAGGAGACGTGGCCCAGGAGGGTTGAACTCCTTCATCATGTGCTGTTGTGATAATATTTATGGTGATGTTTATGTTTTTTATATGCTACTGTTCAGTCATTTGATTATGTTAATTTGTACATAAAATTTACATAAAAGCACCTAAAAACTCATGTTTAAACTTGCAATTAACCTCATTAATCCTTAAGCACTTTTAACATATTATGAAAAGGAATTTAGCATAACAAAACTAATTGTCCCAATCATATCAAGCACCCAACAACTACAACGAGATTATTTGTAGGTGTCAATTTGCATGTGTGATTTCCTTGTTAAATTTGGCATGCATGTGTGTATTTGGTTCTCTTACTATCATTGGCATGGGTTTTTCCAGGTGTGACAATGTTCTTCAGCCTTTCCTTGCCAATTCTGAATAACCATGGTGTGATGGGTTCTCTTTTATTTGGTTGAGCTGGATTACCAGATGGTTTTGAAACTAAGTGAGGTGGTCTCTAAAAGAAAGACCACAAGTCCTAGGAATCCCTGAACCATACTAGGATTGTAGTAAAGCAAGATTTTGTGTGCCTCAGTGGTCCTAGGAATCCTTGACTGATGAATGGAGGGATATACGGTAAAGGCTATAGGTGTGAGACCTTGATCAAGCCTAGGAATCCTTTACCGATGAATGACATGATATACAATAAATCTTGGAGGGTGGAGTCTTGATTTTGCTTAAGAATCCTCGATCGTTGTATGGCAGGATATATGGTAAAGCCTAGAGACTAGGAGATAGGAAAATTCCTCACGGTGTAGGTGGAGAAATCCGGTGGCATCCATGCTTGTTTAGGGCCTAGTGATCCGATGGGTATTTCTTTAAAGCCTAATGAAACCTAGTTTGGTTTGGTTTTGAGTCCCAGAATCATGCTTGGAATATGGCACGGGGTGATTGGCTGAAAGAAATATTTGGTCCATCCAATCTATGGTTGGGTGGTTCGTGGAAGACCCAAACCTAGTTTGATTTTGCATTCATTAATAATAATTTCTTCTCCTTGGTATTTCATGTGTAAATGCATTGGTTTATATGTGATTATTATTGTTGTTATATCCTTAGTATTTTTGTTGGTTATATGTTGGTTATGAGTATGTTTTATGATGGACTTGATATATGTATCCCATCATGTTTTGATTTGCAAATGAGTGTACAATCAATATATGACCTAATAGATGATAATGCAACTATTGTGATATGGAAAAAATGCTTCTTTACGAATCTTAGATAAGTATGAGACCCTTATGCTCAGATATGTTGTTATGACTATTGCATATTTGTGACATATTTGATGAAATGTCTATCATGGATAGTAGGGTTCCAGTCAAGTTAGTGATCAAGTGTTTGCATTAATGCCTTTGTTTTAGTGTCATTTATGATGAAGTTTTGGGCAGTGGCTTAAGTCCTGGCCCTAAAAAAGTGGCACGTAATCCAGGGTCGTTGGCTCATAAATGTCCGGAAAAGCCCATAGTGGATGGCATGCCTTGGCTGTGGGAGCAACTAGAAGGCTTTAGTGACATGCATGCCTTGTCATGGGAGAAACTGAGGCTCTAGGACAGTGAAAAGATAAGTTATCTCAGGGGTTAAAGCACATGGAAGGATTGGTTACCTCCTAAAGGGTCAGTATCTCCTAGGAAAGGTTAGTTAGTTGTATTTGCCGGTTCCAATTCTTTAACTGTACTTGGGGAGCACAATCACATCATAATAGCCTCTCGTCACATGTGTACCCCAGTCGACTATTTATCTTAGGTAAATGTGGGAGGAGGGTGTTACATTTTTTAATAGTGTGCTTATAATACACAAACACACCGATGCTTTAATATACACATACACACAAGTGCCTAATATAACATCTGTCGCAGATTTATTTATTTTTTAAAATAAAATATAATGGCGCGCTAAGTACAAAAGTGCATCAATGCATATACTACTCGATAACACTAGAAAAGGATTAAATTTACAAAAATGTCGGTCATAAAATTCATTTTTCCCAGTGTAGTGCTATACTATGACGATGACCCGGTGCTAAACTAGTACACTAACGACTCAGTGCGTACACAATACAACACACCATTGTAGAGTTTTTAACTTAAAAATAACGACCCTTTTAATAGATTATATACACCTATGTAGTGAATTGAACTAAAAGCCTCGATGCTTAGTAAATAGTGATGCATCGTCGAAGAATTATTTTTTATTCAAATAAAAACAACAGTGCGTCACCTATATATGACACACTGGTGCTTACACTACTCAATAGCATCAGACAAAGGTTAAATTTAAAAAACGTCGGTCCTAAAATTCTTTTCACAATGTCGGTGCTATATTCCCACACAACATAGGTGTTGTTCAAGTATTCAAAAGCCCCAATGCATACTTCATAAGATCACTACTATAGAATTTTTAATTGAAAAAAAAATTGCGGTGCTCTTGGAAATAGTAAGCACCGATGTTGTTACAGTAACACACTGAAACAAGGTTAAATAAAAAAAACTACCAATTGTAAATTTCATTTTTACCATTTGTAGTGTTGTAGATCTTTGAAGCAGCAGTGCCACTCTTGCCTCACATAAGTTCCCTGCCATGGGTGCTTCTCTTGCTCATTATCCTTTCGTCCTGTGCTCAGTGCATGTCTTTTGAATTTTCTCAAATGGTGGTGAAATTTGTTTTTTCTCATTGTTGTGTCAACTATGCTTCCTTGATGAGAAAATGTCTATGTTTTTCTCTAATTTAATTTTTTAGCATATTAATTGCAAATCAGGTCCAAAAGTCCATTATTTTTTAAATCATTTTTTCTTTCATGGTGTGTTCGACAGGTTTGGATCACACTAGTTATAGTGCACCTTGTAAATTTACAGGGTGCATCGCGATTTAGTGTGTGAACCTAATGCACCACAATTTTGTTGATTTGTTTGGTAAATTAAAACACATTGGGAAACACTATAAATTGTACATCGGTGCATATGTTTTTAAGTTACTCCCAGTGTATTTATATTTACCAAATGCACCGCAAACATAATTAAAAAAATATAGCTCAGTGTGTTTGATAACCTGAATGCTTTGTAGTGGTGCACAAAAGTTATACATACGCACCAGTGCATAAGGTTGTCTCAGCACGTTGCGTTGAAAATGTATGTATGTGAACCAAAAGTGATGCATCATATGTATATACACACCATTTCCAGTGCTTTCCTATTTTACAACGCACTGGAGCTGGTGCATTACTTGTTTTTGGGTGCACCGGGGATGATTTTATTTTTAATTGAAAGTTATGTCCATATTTATAAATACATTTTTCATTTAATAAAAAAAATTATGTTTTATGTATGAGCTTGATGTATTTTATATGTTAATCATGTAGCAAAGACATCAATAGAGGGAGCAACAACAGGAGCAGGAGGAAATGGCAGATCAATACAATGTGATCCAACCATGGGAGGCACGAGAGAGGGAGAGAGATTTATACCCTTGCCCTATTTGCGCAACAACCCAAGTGCTCTTAAGGAATTTAGGCCTCCTTAAGTACTACGAAGGAGGGTATATCCCTAAAGGCACACTCTAGCTTGTGGCACAATTAATCCATCGGTGGGATGTCCACCAACAGTCTTTCTGGGTCAGTCTTGAGACATGGTATAGGCCCTTTGATTAGGACATATATTTCATCACTATCTTATCCAGGAGAGGGGATGATTTTCTTGAGCTCCCTAATGTCCCCCATAGTATTGCAACAGAGAGTCAACTTGTCTACTCTCAGAGATATGTTGGGGATCATGACTTTGTCCAACATATTTTTAGGTGTCTGGTGGACAACTATGAATTGCTTCTTTTAGTGCACAGGAGGTTAGGTGACTCTTATTATTAGTGAGTACCACTGCACACTATACTAGTGATGGGAAACACATAAGTTGCCCTCTTTTATTTTATGTCAATTCTTTGATGTAGGAAACATGATGTATCAAATGGCATGCCATTTTTTGTGACATTTTTGTAGGACTTTAGATAGATGTCATGTTATGATACATGGGAGGAAGAATTTCCCTTCCACTTAAGAGTTTTTTCATTTATTTTTTAAGTGGTTTCCAGAGACAAGGTCTACTTTTGCTGGTCACCCTCCTAGGTCAATGACTGAGGTGTGGGTGTGCATGTGGGGTGAGGTGATGCCCAAGAGGGGCCTGCCAGAGTATCCGACCAAGGTTTTTGCCCAGGCACTAGTGCTATTGGCCTGTGAGGCTGACCACATGTTTGTCTTGGTGTTGCGTCCATACATAGGGATGAATTGGAGATAACGTCTCAACATCTTATTCACATCAGGTGAGACTGCAAATGATAGAGGTAATATTAGTGTTTTCTTTAAATTAATCTAGTTTCATTTTCTTGCCTTAATTAATTAGAAAAAAAATTATTCTAGCACCTTCTTTAACTTGTATTATTAAATTGTTTAACGAAGTTGTCTAATTATTGTTGTGTAATATATATTTTGTATACTTCAGCACATTCATTGGGGACATGCCTCCTCCCCCACCAGAGGGATCAAATTTAGATATGAGTGAGGCCCTGGAGGGTGAGGCACATCCTCAGATGCAAATCAGCACGAGCATGTGAGCCTGTAGGGCTAGTGTCAAATTTAGTATGGACTACTGTGACCATTTTTCTAGACTTTTGGTTGAGGAGGGAGTCTGCCCTATGAGGGATCGAGACATTAGGGTAGATCCTTGTCTCCTAGAGCTCTTGAGGGACTGTCCATTCGATATGATGAGTCTTATGCATCATATCATCAGAGCTAAAATGCTACTGGAAGCAAGGAGGGATGCATGACATGCACCATATACATTACATGAGTCTTCATGTAGTGCTACCTTGTCGGATCATGATGATGAGGGTGGTAATCATGCTTTTGGTAGTACTACCCTATCAGATCATGGTTAGGGTGTTGGTGATCCTTCTAGTAGTACTACCTCTTTGGATCATGGTTAGGGTGTTAGTGATCCTTCTAGTAGTACTCCACCTCCTCATCATTCGCCTGATGATCACATCCCAGTACTAGTGGAGGTGCCACATGTTTCTCATAAGAGAGAAAACCAACGACCTTCTCCTCCACCTCATAGTTCAATTGTTGAGGCAGTACTTGACCATCCATCATTTTCTGCTACAGACAAACCTGCTACTACTACGCATGTTGTATCATTTATTTGATAACAATTATTTTTCTTGTTTATATATATATATATATATGGTGCATTTTTTTGCTCATGTTGATGTACTTAATTTATATGTTTGTGTTGATGTGTATATTGTTAGGTCATGTTAGATATGTTCATTTAACATGCTTGCAGATATATGTGTATGTAATAGCATTTATTTGACATGAGATGTATATTTGAGGATGTGTGTGATGATGATGTTACATTACAATGCTTACATTTTGTTCGATGTCATCACGACAATGATGCCCTGTTATATTATTATATTTGTGTGCTAGTTAATGATGTTTATATGTGTTAGAGGTGTATATAATTATATGATAGTAGTGAATTTGAATGTGTATCTTAGACGATGTTTATGTTTGTTAGATGGTTATCATCATGATGTTTATTTTTATGAAATAATATTTATTATAGATTATGTGTTGGTGAATTTATATCAAAATTTTATATATGAAATTACATGCAAATGCCTTAAAAAAAATGCAAAGATATTTTCATAAAGTACAAAGTTTAGTATGGTTGAAGCTATAATTGTAAAATTACCATAAATATTTTTCTATTTCTTATATAGTTCATTCATATGCATTCTAACCTAATTAGTAAAATATTTCAATATTGAGCGGGTAAGGATGAAATTAGATGGCTATGTGGAATTTTTGGCATGCAAAAGAAAGGGCTATGAGGCGATTTTGGCGCTTTGACGTTTCAGGCGGGAGCTTGGTTTGAACTCCTAAAATATTTCCATATGTCTGTTGCGGAGGACCCACCCCCTCCCCCTCTGGATTTCAATGACACTTTCCATACATTGGTGGCCTCCCTCCCAAAATGTTCGTGCCCTACTACGTTTACAACTTCCAAGTTCATAAAGTGAAACATTGAGGTGAAAGACGTATCCCTGCGGATGGAACTCGTCACACCTCCTTGGGTTATTCTAAGAGAGAGTTAACTGGGAAATTCATAGTTATGTGGCCCTCAACTAGATATATAGAGGCCTAGACTAAGAAAACCTAGACTCCCATGATGAAAGGTGAAATTTCTCTCTCCGCTGTTGACAATGGCTTCTTCATCTTTTTATTTGAAAACAATAACGAGGTAATTTTTCGTAATGGACCATATTTCTTTGGTTCCAAAGGGATGTATTTAAATAAATGGACCCTTGATTTTAATCCTGATGAGGACATCCCTACAACCATTCTAGTATGATCAAGAATCCTCATCTTCTTATCTCTTGCTAGAGCAATGATTGCCTTCAGGCTATCAGTAATGGAGTGGGTAAATACTTGGATAAGTCTGAGCCAAAAGGTTCACAATTTTCCTGTGCTAAAATTTGTGTGGAAGTAGACTTGGAAAAGGGACTTCCAGCTGAAATCAATTTAAAATTGGGAGAATGGAAGCACATACAAGTCATAGACTATGAACAAATCCCATTTAAATGAAGACACTATCATGACTATGGCCACATTGCCGGAGACTGCACCAAATTTGGGAATGATAAAAATCTGGATGTTCTAGCTGCTCTAAAAAAACACCGAAAGGTAAAGGTTCGATGTCAAAACCTTGTAGCATTTTGGTCAAAAATATGGTTCCGTCCTCTTCGAACCCATTCAAAGTGTTGGGTGATGGGGATATGGAGTTGGAGGTGCCACCTCTGACAATAGTGGAAGAGACTCAGGAAAGATAAGAAGGAGAATTAGTAGCAGAAAATAGCCCAAAGGGGGGTGGGGGTGAAGTTACTCCACTAAAGTCTTCACCTATCATTGATGCACCTCTGAGTTGCCAGCACAAAGGTTTGGATAATTTGTCACTCAAAATTTATACCATACTATATCCTACACTAAAGATTGTAGGAGCCAGGAAACTGACTCTAACAAGAAAGTTGGGAGACCAAACAAAAGGACACAAAGAGAAATGGAAGAATAACCAAACAAGAATTTGGGGAATGAAACAGTCATTTCAAAAATTTTGAAAGGGAAAAAGACAAACAAATAAGGGAAGGATGGTAGTCGTTCCCCCCCACCCAAAAATAATGAAAGTAATATCTTAGAACATAAAGGGGTTAGGAAACCTTGCTAAAATATTAACAGTCAAAGACAAAATAAAACAAGAATCCCCATCAGTAGTATTTCTTCAAGAAACAAAGTTAAAAGAAGTGGAAAGTATGAAAGCAACTAAATTTTTTTGGAGAGACAACTTAGGGTCAACTTAGTCCCCAAGGGGAGCTTCAGGAGGACTAGGCATATTTTGGTTGAACAAGAAATTTACTTTGTTTAAAGAAATTAAGAATTTTTTTTGGATAATGGTTCTTTTGGAAGGTAAGGAGATAGGGGAAAGAATACCCTTCATAAATATATATGGTCCAGTGATATACAATGACAGGGTAGATTATTGGGCCTCATTAGAGGTTTTAAAGGAAAATAATTATCACATTAATAGTATAGTGGGAGGAGACTTCAACAAAATACTAATACGACAGAAAAAAGAGGAGGGTATGCAATCAGGGATTCTTTTAGAGACATAAATACACTCGGTCTAATAGAAGGGTTTGTGATCATTAGATTGTTTCTCGTTTAGATAGGATTTTTCTACATAGCAACTCGCTTCTCAATGGTTTAGACTGCTCATCATATATTGAATGTCAGGGAGATTCAGATCACCACCCCATCATGATTTCAATGGTAAAGGTAGAAAACCTTGGGCCATTTCCCTTCAAATTTAATGTAGATTGGTGCCAAGATGAAGAGGTTAGGAATATGATAAAGAAAATTTGGACTTGCTAAATTCAAGTCTCGCCTAAATTTTTCTGGGAATCTAAGCTAAAAAATGGCAATAAAGATTTGAGGAAATGGCTTAAAGAGAACTATCAGTCTCTAGGGAAAAAAAGAAGAGAGAAAATCCAAGAATTAGAAGAACATTATAATATGATGGAAAAAATTCATATTGAAGATTCACATATTGAAAAATAAAAATATCTCTCCACTTAGATATTCAATCTAAGTAGGCAAGAGGAAAATTTGTGGAGGCTAAATGTCACAATATTTGGTTGAAAGCTGGGGACTCTAATACTTCCTACTTCCACAAACAAGCAATGGCTCGAGAGAACAAGAATATAATCAGGGAAATAAAGGTGGTGGGTTGGAAAACAATCAACACCTCATCAGAAATAAAAAAGGAGGCTTATAATCCCTTTAAAACTCTTCTCAATCCGGATTTCAATTCTTTAGATGATGCCCCTGATTTCATTCGGGCTTTACCCCAGGTTGTCTCTCCGCTCTCTAATGTGTCTCTCTTTGGAGTAATATTAGAAGAAGAAGTTTGAAGTGCGATATGGCATTTGGAGCCTGAGAAGGCTCCAGGTCCAGATGTGTTCTCTATCAATTTTTATCATTTATTTTGGATTGCCATAAAAAAAGATCTTATTAAAATGTTGAACTATTGCAGAGTTAAAAAGAAACCGGGGGTAGAACCAATTCTGCCTTTCTCACCATGATACCAAAAGATGACAATCCCACCTCCTTTTCCATATTTTTCCCTATTTCGCTTTATAACTCCTCCAATAAAATCTTGACGAAAATCATTGCCAATAAAATTTTACCCTTACTTCCCTCCATTATCTCTGAGAACCAAGGAGGGTTCATGCAACATTGGAACATTCTGGATAATATCATCCTGGTATAGGAAAGAATGCACTCAAGCAAAGAAGAGGGAGAAGCTGGAATGATCATCAAATTGGATATGGAAATGGTGTTTGATAGGGTAAATCACTCCTTCCTCTTCCTTGTCATGGGAAAGTTAGGTTTTAGCAATGAATTCATCTCTTGGATTAAATCTTGTACTGGTTCTCCCTGGATCACCCCACTTATCAATGAGCGTCTTGCCCCTTTATTTTCTGCTTCAAGTGGTCTTCGCCAAGGATGCCCTTTACCACCTCTTATCTATATAATCATGGTTGAAGCTATAAGTAGCAATTTAGAAGTTGGGTGGCTTGATGGCCCTCTTCTGGGTCTTAATATTGCAAGAAATTTCAGAGGAATTAATCACCCCCAGTTCATCAATGATACTCTTCTGTCAGAGGAGCCTCTCTGGCGATAGCCACTAGATTCAAAAAAATTCTAGATGGGTTTCTTCTTCTTTCTGAGGGATTGATCAACAATTTGAAATGTCAATTAAGTGGCTGAAATTGGTAAGGGGAAACTGAATGCAATAGGCCAACTTTTGGGCATCCCTGTGGACCTTCATCATTCCTCCTTTAAATATCTTGGGATTCCTATTTCACTAAAATAAGCCTCAAAGGAAGATTGGGAAAAGGTACTTCGAAAAAGAAGGAACAGGGTGCACTCGTGGGGAGTTAGATGGTTCAATTTGGCTGTGAGATTTACTCTAATTAAATCTTTTGTTTCGTCCCTTCTGATTTATTTGGGTGCTGGTCTTTTAGAACCAGGCTACATCAATTAACAAATAAACAAGCTCATCAGAAAATTCTTATGGCAAGGAGGTAAGGAAAACAAACATAAATTCCACCTAGTGAATTAAAATTTGGTTAAGCAACCTAAGTATTTGGGAGGATTGGCAATAAAGGACCCTAAACTAATGAATCTGGTGCTGGGGGCTAAACTGGTATGGGGGCTCCTCTCGGATTCCACTGAGTGGTGGAAAAAGGCCTTTATTAGAAAATATTTCTACAAAAATTGCCTCATTAGGCCGAAGGATGAATCTTGGGAAGGGAAAGGATAAAAAATTTGAATGTTGTGCAAAGCCTTGTCCTTCCTCATTCTAAGCCATCTTGGTTGGCTTCTTGGGAATGAGAAACACATTCTTGTTGAATCCCATTGTGCTAATGGCATTGAACCTACTCTCTTTGGCTGACTGGTTGAGCACGAGTTCTCCAATCTTGTGGATATATCCTGCTATAATCTGGGTATGTGGTGTGGGTGTCTCCCTCTAGAATTTCCCAATCACCTTCTCATGCATTGGAATCTTATGATCGAAAGTCTTAATGGGTTTGCTCCAATAATCACTAGAAAACTAGACAAGTGTGTCTGGTCGGGAGGAAAAGCCAAAAAATATAGTGTCAAATATGAGTATGCTCTTTTAATCAAAGCTCCCTCCCCCTCTCAAAACCACCTTGTAAATTATGGGGGAAAATTTGGAATGGTGATGGTATTCCTAGGGTAAACATTTTCTGTTGGGAATTGGTCCACCAAAAAATCCCGATGACATAAAAATTAAAGAAGAGGAAACTCAGTGGTCCCACCCATTGTGTCTTGTGTGACAATGTGGAGGAAACAATGAGACACTTATTCTGCAACTGTTCGTTTACATTGGATTCATGGAACTATGCTCTAGCGTCTTTGGCCTTTGTCCCACAGTTGCAAATGATTGGAGAGACATGTTTATTCATTGGAAACATAATTATTCATGCTCCCCAAACCCTTTTTTAAGGCTTTGTTGGATGGAAATCCCTAAATATATGCATTGGTCGATATGGATGTGTTGTAATTAGGTTATTTTTAAAAATAAAAAAACTTAACTCTGAAACTGCAACAATAAAAGGAATGATGCTTCTCTTTGAGGTCATATCTTCCTAGGGCTTTGATGCTTTGGATATGAAAGAGATGTCTAGTTCTAAAAAAATCTAGCTCAGGATCTCTCCCACCAACCTCAAAGCCCTTGCTTAAGGTCTTATGAACCCCCATCCTTCTGTATCATACTTGAAGGTGATGAATTTATTGAATGGCAAAGGAAAGTCTGGAATAGTCAATTGTATTTTGATGGAGCTTCGAAAGGTAACCCCGAGGAGGCTGGAGTGGGAGTGGTAATAATAAACCTCGAAGAAAAACATATTAAAGTATGCATGGGGTCTTGGTATTATGAAAAATAATCAAGCGAAATCCATTTCCCTTTGGCAAGGTTTGAAAATAATTTTGGCTAATGGTATCAAAACTCTGTCAATAGTTGGTGATTCCATGATGATCATCCAAAAATGTGTAAAGCTCCTCGAGAATGTCATTCTCCTAGATGATGAAACCTCCTCAATCACGGTATGGATTATTTAATTTCTAAAAGAATTTGAAAAGGTTTATTTGTTCCAAGTGTTGTGTGCCAATAACCATATGGCGGATGGTCAGGCCACCATGGGGGTGCTATTAGAACAAGGTTGAATATGCATAAGTCAAAACAACTCTTCATGTCACATCCCTTGAACGGTTGCAACAGGTCGACATTGTACTGTGGTGGTAAGGGTCGTCAGAGTATTAAGATGGTAGTTAAGAAGGCCAACTTTGTAAGGTTCCTTCGTAGTGCCTTGGTTGCAGGGTTAATAGGTGGTGAGTTAAGTGACATGTGTGGTGCTGCTAGAAGGAAAATTATGTACAAGGATAGGTTGGGATTAAGGCTTCGATTACTCGTTGAGATATGTAATATAGATACTCCTCCCGGAGAAGAAGGTACCATCGTATTACGATCTTGGTTATTTCTCGCAGTGGGAAATATGGAAGGAATTGACATTGACAAGACTTTGAATCTTCTTGCATTTATGAAGGATAATATTAGGGGGAATATAGGGATTGATCAGGTTATTATATATCTCAGTTGGCTACGGTTAGTGTACCAAAATATTGTTATTGTTTAGAGACATTTTGCTGCAAAGATGTCCTCCGCGCAAAATGACAGTGGGGGAGGTTCAGGGCTTGGTAGCTCAGGGTCTGGCCATGGTTCGATGTACAAAAGCGTTGAGAACCTGGTGGAGATCTATTATTTACGCCTAATTATCTGGAATGGGCAAAGATTTGGAACTACTACAGAATACCATGGAAGGCCTGTGCATAGATGCATTTAGTGTTCAATAGAAGGTTGACAACATCGAAATTAAGGTGGAAATAATGACTGTTGGCATCTTAAAGGAAGTTTTCGGGGTTGGGGGTGCTACGGTCATCAACGTTGCTGATGCCAAGGTTGCTGCTATTGTGCAGGTCTTGGACGAAGAAGAGAATGACGCGGAGGAATTGGCCACTTCTATGGATGATACCGTGGGTGAAGTAGCCTAGCCTGGTAGCAACTGAAAAAATTCATCTTATATATATATATATATATAGTGGCGTTTTTTGGAGAGTTTACAATTTTAGTTTTTCTATAATAATATATGTAAATAATAATGGTAGCAAGAAGGTCCCCTTCCAATGCAAATTGATTCAAGTGGTGGAAAGAACAATCCTGAATTTTGTATGGGACCTGGCCCTTTCCTAGTCTATATAATGAAAATGCTACCCATTTCTTAAAAAAAAATTAATATTGACAAGGAATAAATAATTAAAGATAGAACAATTTAGTTAGTTCTTAATAAGACAAAAATGTGTAACTCGTTCAATTTTTAATGTAAAATATTAATAATTATATTTTTTTTCAAAAATATTATCTAAACAATGAAAAATTACACTATGGTCAATATATATATATAGAGATAAAAAACCACTATAGATCTATCTTAATCACAAATTTATCAATCACTACAAAAGATTAAATCTTTTGACATGCACATCTTTTTTCATGTTTTGTATTCTTAAAAGAGATTTTCATATAATGAGATTCGATCCCTCTTAGCTATTGGTAGATCCGATGTTAAGATGGATCTATATTGGTTTATAAAATTCAATATATTGTTAAATTTTAAAAACTTAAGTGAATTTTTTTTATAATTAATTTAGATTTAAAATAACTTTAAAAATTCTATTTTAATAGAATTTATTTTATCACTAAAGTTATGAGATTTTTAAGCAATGTAAATTTAATCTTTATAATAACTCTTACCAATTTAAATTAGAAATTTCTTTATCTAAAGATAAGGATCAAGAAATGTAAAATAAGGTCTGTGAAGTTACTTTTAGTTGGGGATTTTTCTCTATTGGAAGTTCTCCCTTAAAGAGGCAAGTGGACTTTTTTCTACTAACAAAGATATAACATTTTGGTTCTTTATTTGCTATTGTGGTTTAAATTTGTCTTTTTTAATAATAAATATGAGTTAAATAATAAGAAAATCATACTATATTAGATTTAACTTTTTAACAAATAATATATTTGATTATTTCTTAATGAACAACTCAAGAAATATTATTTTTCCACATATCACGAGATAGTCACTAAAATTCATGTTTTCACATTTTTCCTAGCTAATTCATCACGTTCACAATGATAAAGACATGTCTACTTTAAATAATTTACTTATAAATACATAAAAACATATATTTTTTTACATAATCTAAATATGAAAGAAAAATGCATCACCAAGTATATTAGAAAGTCAAGCAAATGCCTCTTAATCATCATCACATTATTTATCATTTAATTCTTAACCATAAAGTATTTATTAATTCAACTTTTATTTATAATTACGATTGAAAAGAAAAGTCAAAATTCTTTCATTATCCATGAAGAAAAAATTAAAACCTCTCATGCATCCATGTAAGCCCATTTGTTTCTCTTATGGTCCATAAAAAGATGTAATCAACATTTTATACATGCATAAGGCCTCCTTTTAGTTTACATAATGTTGCAAGAATTGGAATTTAAATATAGTAAACATAACTTTACCTCTCATAAGAATTTAATCCTACATATTAATACACATTTTTCTCATTATTAAATCTCTCATAGATTTATCACTATATGATTTATATTGATTTTGTTGGAAATAATACTGAGGGGGGGGAGGGGGGTGAATCAGTATTAGCAGATCAGATACTTTTTCATTTTCACACTCAGATTCATATACGCGACTTCAGTTAAGGATATACGCGTATATACGCGACTGTATTAAGTGCAACAAGCGTATATGCAGTAATCTTATGATTCAGTTAGCTTATCTTCAGTAAATGCATCAGAACATTATTAACCACATTAATAGTAAACAATACAGATCATCACACATAAGAAGCATACATGAACACCATGATATAAGCTGGAAACCCAATGTGGGTGAAAACCACCTGCTGCAATTCGTCTCTTTCTTCCTTTAATAAGAAACTTCTTTTACAATGTACTGGTGCAGTCCTTTACCAGCACGCAGGCTACAACCTGCAGAGGGCTACAACCCTCTCTCGTTTTCCAATTACTTCTGGAAGGGAGCTACAACCCCCTTAGCTCTTGTACTAGTAGATATACTAGTACGTAGGTGCTGACCTACATAAGGCTGCAACCTTCTTTTCTGCAGGGACCACGTTTCATCAATTTTCAGACTGGATCCATAAGTCAAAACAATCACTGCTGAAATACAATCATCAACTTATACTTGCATCATAAATCTCTAAATCACCCAATATTGAATCACTGAAACCCTGTCATCAAAAACACAGAACGCAAACTAGAGCCCAGAACTCTGCAACAACCAGTAGAATCAACAGCAACCTGAAATACCAAATCTCATAATGCATACACTACTTTAATATACCAAAACCGTGTGTATACACGCTTTCACCTCATACAACCCGCGTACAGATCTAAAGATAATTATTTGAACCTTCGCTGTTATATCAACCCAATCCAAGCAGCACAAACCGATAACCAGCAATACTAGATCTTCGCACTTCATCAGACATTCATTCCTTGCACCTCTATTTTTGCCTAATGATTTTCTCCTTATATAGGTTAGGCTTCTCTCAATACCATGGTCCAAAACCATGTAAAAACAATACCATGAACCCCATACTTGGGGTCGTCACTTTGGACCAAATACTATGGACCAAATACCACGAACCAAAACCATGATTTCCAACATGTACGCGCCTTTACTCTTATTAACCCGCGTGTATACGCGTACGCTCCTTCTGTTTTGCTAACCCACGTATATATGCACTTTCTTCATGGTCAACCTGCGTATATCTCTCTATTTACCTGATGTACTGTGATCTGTCCTCTGAGTGAGTTGCCATCACCTGTATCATTCCTCTGAGTGAGTTGCCATCAAGGATAACACCTGAATCATAATGCCAACAATCTCCCCCTTTGGACTTGATGGCAACCACCACACCAAGTCACTCTCCCCCTTTGACATCAAGGGCAAAGGGCGGACCAAGATATTCTCTTCCTTGGTATACCTTCTGCTGTCCATACTCCCCCTGAGTACTTGCTGAAATCTCTGAATAAGCTCCCCCTTTGTATATGCCAAGATGTATCAATCCATCCATGCTCCCCCTGAGAAAATGAAAGATTTGGGACCAGCACTTCATTCAAAATCATGACTATCATTCATCATATATGATATGTACCATAAGCATCAACATCTAAACCTGCAATACCATTCCTTTGATCAACCAACAGGATGTATCATCTAGCTACATAAGCATCATCACCAACTTCTAATCACAATGCCAACAATGCATCGTTTGAAGTATATGCTCCCCCTCAGCCAGTGCCAACCATCTCTTATCATGACAGAACCTTTCCCTGAGTCTGTTCTGCTGCCCTTTCTTCTGATCTCCATATACGCGACTCTGCAGCCTGTAAATCGCGTATATACGCGACTTGTCTTCATTATATCAGCGTATGCAAGATGGAATACTGAATTTCTTCACTTTCAGTATCCCCTGTGTCTGTTATGTCAGCTAACTGAGTTATGTCACACCTTTCTGTCTCTAATTCTGTCTTCTGAAACTGTGATGATGTATGGTCCTCTTGTTTTGAACTTTGAAATTTGCTCTTGCATTCCCTTGCTTTGTGTCCAAGTTTGTTGCATGAATAACATCTTACATATTTCATGTTCCTTCTATTGCAATCAATTGCTTTGTGTCCATATGCATTGCAGACAAAGCAATATCCTTTGAAGTACCTGGGATGTGATGATCTTTTGTGATGGTCTTGAACCATTCTACTTCTACATCTGGCTGCAACATGTCCAAGATTATGACATACATAGCATTCAACATTATTCA
>APFE030329986.1:8310-52147 GCA_000404065.3 Pinus taeda
CCCTTACATTATTATTGTTATGTCGGCTCTGATTATATTATGACCCCTTAGACTCCTATATATAGAAAGGAGGTTTTGTCATTTGTATCATCCAAGAATTTTTCATTTGTGTAATGTAAAGGAGGTTGCCCACTTGAAGAGGCTGAATTCTAAGGCGTTGATCTATATTTTCTATCTGTTTGTGAGCTAGTTTCATAACATTTGGTATCAGAGCTGTGAATTCTAGAGTTTCGCTACCCCAAACAGGTCATCATGGAATTTTCACTATAACTTTTTTTCTACGAAGTTTCAAAATCTACAAAAAATACCCATTTGAGAAGAAATCATTCTAAACCTCGCATCCAAATTTTAGATCTTTCCGCGCTATATTTTAGGAGATATGATATGAGGAAGTTAGGGTTTTTTGAGCTCTAGACTTTCATCTAAAACAGATCGTAGTGGATTTTTCGCTATAACTCTTTCACTATGAAGTTTCAGAAGCTAAAAAAAAAAACTTGTTTGAGACGAAATCAGTCTGAACCTCGGCTCTGAATTTTAGATCATGTCTTGCTATATTTGCAGAGATATAATCTAAGGAAGTTAGGGTTTTTGCAGACCCCCAAATTACATTCTAAACAAGTCACCTTTGGAAAATCATCATAACTTTTTTCTGAGCACCAAATTGAAATTTTGTAAGAATTTTCAAAAATAGGACTATCTGTGGTTTTCTGTATATCAGTTTTAGGTACCAAGGTTGAAACAGTGAGACATGGCACATTGTACAAGTTCGCTCTACTGAACTAGTCTATAATCAGGTCAGCGTAGGAGATTTGGCATAACACTTTCTTGACTAATCAAATTCTGATCAGACTTGCGGGGTTAGAAAGAGAACTGAGAGAGCTACTGCAAAAAGAAATTTCAGAACTTGGAGATTTGAAATTACTGAGTTACAGTCGTTTCAAGATCGAGCTCCTAAAATCAAGATGAGGATGTTTGATGGCAAGGATCCGGTAAATTGGATACTACAGATGGAGAAATATTTTGATCTACATGGTGTACCATTGTTACAAAAGTTATGTATTTCATATTAATATTTAGAACAAGATCAATTTTTATGGTATAAAGGGCTTTGTTCTCATAAACCTCTTGTTACGTGGTCAATTTTCATGGAGGAAATTATAGCACATTATGAGGATACAAAGAGCAACACCTTTTTTAGAGAAACGCCACAACAATTGGAAGAAAAAAGAGAAAAAGGGCTTTGTTACAAAGTGGAAATAAAAATTATGGAAACAAGGAAGTCTACCCCTCACAACTATAAAGATGGAAGTGTTGTTTCTCCTAGCCCTCCACAAACTACAAGGGTTACACCAAAACAATTGGAAGAAAAAGAGAAAAAGTGCTTTGTTACAATTGTGATAAAAAATACATTAAAGGTCATAAGTGCTGAGAAGAAATTATTTTACATTGATTGTGGAGAGGAGGAAGAAAAGGATCAAGAAACGTCAAAAGAAGAGTATATACACCAGGAACCAACCTCGGAGAAAGAAGAAATGAATCTGACCACATCTTGTAAAGCATTGGAAATAATTACTACTCCTCAAACTCTTAAGATAGAAGGACATATCAAGAAGAAAAAGGTTCAAGAAGTGAAAGATCACATCGAGAAAGAAGAAATGAATCCGACCATATCTTGTAATGCATTGGCCGGAATTACCACTCCTCAAAATATCAAGATAGAAGAACATATCAAGAAGAAAAATGTTCAAGAAGTGAAAGATCATATCGAGCATCAAGAAATGAATCTGACCATATCGTGTAATGCATTGGCAGAAATTACCATTCCTCAAACTCTCAAGATAGAAGGACATATCAAGAAGAAAAATGTTTAAAAAGTGAAAGATCACATCGAGCATCAAGAAATGAATCCGACCATATCTTGTAATCCATTGGAAGAAATTACCACTCCTCAAACTCTCAAGATAGAAGGACCTGTCAAGAAGAAAAATATTCAAGCAGCAAAATATCACATCGAGCGTCAACAAAAAGTTCTCCAACTTCTAAAGGATAAAGCCACTTTGGTGCAGAATTGAATGAAACAACAGGTAGAACAATATCGTAGTGAAAGAAGTTTTGATGGAGGCGATTGGGTATTTTTACGTCTACATCTCAAGCAAGCTATTTATGAGAAGGAAATGTTGGAAATACTACATGCACTTAAGAAATGGCGACCTTACCTAATGGGAAGACACTTCAAGGTAAAAATGGATCATGATAGTCTTAAATACTTTTTAGAACAAATATTACCTTTAGAAGAACAGAAAAAATGGGTCACAAATATGTTGGGTTATGATTTTGAAATCGTCTACAAAAAAGGGAAGAAAAATGTTGTTATAGATGCACTCTCAAGAAAGGATGAGGATGTGAAAGCATTGTTTTGTGTTATTTCTATTATCCAACTAGATTGGATAAATGAAACAAGGGAGGAATCGAAGAAGGATGAAGAAGTGTGGCCACTCATTCAAAAGTTTCGGAAGATCCTAGTTCAAACAACATTGCTAGAACTTGACGAGGAAGCAAAAATCATATTGGAACCTGGAGCAGTCACAGAAACGAGAACCTGATAGCTACGAAATCGATCAATTTCAATGTATCTCATCAAGTGGAAGAACTTACTCGCTAAAGATTCCACATGGGAGGACAAGAATTTTATACAGAAGCATCAATAACTACTCAAGCGTTGAGGACAACACTTTTTAAAGGAGAGGGGTATGTTAGGTCCCTATACTACTACTATAACCCCTTATTATTATTAGTACAACCCCTTATTATATTTTTGTGCCCATTTAGTCCCCATATTGTTAATATTGTGCCCCATAGAAGCCCACTATTGTTTTTATTGTGCCCTTACATTATTATTGTTATGTCGACTATGATTATGTTATGACCACTTAAACTCCTACATATATAAAGGAGGTCTTGTCATTTGTGTCATCCAAGAATTGTTGATTTGTGTAATGTAAAGGAGGTTGCCCCTCAAAGAGGCTGAATTCTAAGTCGTTGATCTATCTTTTCTATCTTTTTGTGAGCTGGTTTCATAACAAATAAAATATTGATACTTATCCTTTAATCAATCTTTAGCTTCTACCTTTGTCCTAATTCTATACACACTTTGGATCAGTTTCCACACCCAACAAAAACCCATTGCCTTCTCCTCAACATGTGCACATACACATAGTGTGCATCACACACATACAACCACACATGGCATAAAACACCATGCAATACATGCCCCTACACCTGACATACAACACAACACATACATCTATACCCGATGTACAACACCACACAATACATGTACCTACACGTAACATACCACACATACACCTACACCCAGTGTACAACACAACACAAATACGTACACATAGTACAACACAATGAATGCATATGTCATGATACCATGACTACACAATGCACATACATAGTACCGCATGCACACAACACAACATGTACGACATGTGCATAATACCACATGTACACTAGTACCATATTTACCACATGTACACAATATCACCTATACAAAGCACCACTTGCACAACATCACATGTACACGACACCACCAACGTATTGTGTACATAATGACACATGTACACCACACCACCTGTACAACGTGTACACAACACCAGACATACAAAAAACCACATACACAACATGTACACGACACCACATGTATACAACACCATATGCATGACATGTACACAACACCACCTGCACACAACACCATATGTACATGTACACGACACCACATGCTCACAGCACCACTTGTACAATCATGCACACAACACCATATGTATAGTACCACATGTACAACATGCACACAACACCATATGCACATAGCATTGTATATACAACATGTACATAGCACCCTATGTACACAATACTACATATCCAACATGCGCATAGCACCATATGCACACAACACCACATATCCATCATGCGCACAGTATAATATGTTCAAAGCATTGTATATTCAACATGTACATAGCACCATCTAGACCCAACATTGCATATGCAACATTCGTACAACACTATTTGTACCACCCTATACATAACATTGCATAAACAACATGTACACACACTATATATGCACAACATCGCATGAGCACAACATCACAGATGAAACATGTACAACATATGCACAACAATAGTACCACACATCCAAAACCACATTGTCTCTACCAAGAAACCTTGCTTCTAGTGTCTCTCCACTATCCACGCTTATCCCAGCATCCCGTAGACCACACTACTTTCATTTTGCTTATGTATCCCTCATTATAGCATGTCCATAACATAGAAATAATATAATCACATAATATCAACTCATAACCACATGATATTGACCTCATATATTTGTTATGACTACTCTTCCACTTTATTCCTCATAAACTAGGAACCTCTTCATGTCATTCACCTGCGCAAGCAATCATTCGTCCACACAAATGCTTCCTAATAACCATATCAGACAACAACATACATACATACATATATATACATATAAATATTAGCATTAATAATCATGATCCATGATGATGATGTCAAACATGATATACATAAATACATACATACATGTATACACATATATACATCAGCATAATCATGGTCTCAACATAATTACTAGATATCATAAGTTCAAGGTTAAGAGAATGCCCTTTGTGTGTTCAATGCATGTCCAACATCGAGAACAATAATTCCCAACATAGCCAAGGCATATGATGCCTTGGATCCATTTACTTCACCTTTCCTGTTACCTTTCTCATGATTGTACAGCCACTGTCCATTTACACCAATGGACCCAACCAACTTAACCGATTGGCATACTCTTAACTTCAGTTGGCCTTACACATGCTCCAACTTCATCCAAGTATTTAATTACCTGTTGGGTTCCACACAGCTCTCCTAGAGCTCCACTAACTTCATTCTTCCCCAACCAATTCCCAAGGCTCTCAAACATAAAAGGAAAGAATCAAAAGAAACCAAGAAGACAACCATGAAAACCAATAACAATATGAAATCACTAACAAAGTGGTATGGCCATACACTAGACATAAACAAAAGCCGCAATCAAGCACAACAAATCACAAAAGATCAAAAGCACAAGACTAACAATAAACACCATGACTTAACCCCATGGTTCTCAATGCTTTCGAAGAAAATATCAACTTGAGCCTTCTTCAAAATTTCATGGCAGTCTCTTTGTTATGCAATCCCTTGCATCATATTGCCATAAACACATAATTATCAGTGCATAAATAAACATAATAATAAACAAGTTATCTTACCTTTTTGTGCCAAGCACGTTGCTTGCAATTGAACACATGCACACCATTAGTTTATTTCATTTAGGTGTATATTCACCTAATTGAAATTATTTCCATAAAAAGAAATAATAAATAAGAATATTTATTTTATATTATCAACCTAATGTTATTATTTTAATAAATAAGTAATTTACTTTTAAATACTTTTCACTTATTTATTTATTTGGACCTAATTTTACTTTATTCCATGAATATAATTATTTATTAATAATATTATTTAAATAAATAATATAAATAATAATAATATTTTAAAAAAAAATTAAATATATAAATTTGACCTGGGTCCTAGAGTCGAATTTAGCCGTTGGAGTCTCTGCTCAGACTATTTAACAGGTGTAGCTGGATCTGTTTCTTCAACTTGTCCTGACGATGAACCACACTAGTTGGTCCAAAACGCGTCGACAAATGTCTGTCTACATGTGATTTACGCCAAAGTTATTCTTTCAACATCCACACCATCTCTTAAGGGACTCTAATTCCCTTAATAGATCTAGCTATAACTAGACACCAGTTGTTATACCTATCAAATACATATTTATGGATATGACACATATCCTCATAATGTCAGACAGATTCAAGGTTAAGAAGACTTCATGTATGCAAATCACTCATTCTTTTGGAATTGCAGTTTCCAAACATAACCAAAGGAATTTTCACCCAATTCCTTTCTTTTATCTTCTCCTTGCTGTAATTGAGTCTTACTATGCATTGTCACATCACCCAACTATTAGTTATATAAACACATCAACTATTACCTTATCAAGCTAATACTAGGCATGTTTCCCTGCAACTACTCACACATGTCAGTCTCATGTTCCAAATATCAAGACATCATGTATATTAATTTGAAATCAACCTTTACCAAGTCTAATAACCATGTCATACTCAACAATCAACTCACATTCATCAATCATAATACATAATACTACAACTATCACCTACTTACACTCAAGTACATATTAGTTGTCTCAACACATATGTATTAGTAAAACCATCTTAAAACAAGGTCATTTTAGCAATAAATCTTATAGAAACATACTCATATCGTGCAATTAATCAAAAATTCAAACAACGGGTAAATGACATAATAGACACCAAATAGTCAACTCATACCTTAATGTATCTCAGGGGAGGCTATCTTGTTTGCACAATCAAGCGATATTAGCACGATATAACTTCACCACATATCAAATCAAACATAAATAAGGTCATTATATCCATAATAGTCACTAGATAACATGTTCACATCATAAACTCATAAACAATTACCATTCATACATAATAATCACATATGCATATTTAGTCTAGATTATTATGAGAAAATATCACAACATAATAACTCTTACTTGAATTCCATAACCCTAACCATTTACATGGGCCAATCCAATTTAGTATGATACATATAACATCAATATATTAATGGTATAACCCTAATCACAAATTTAACTAACATATAACAATAATAAGTTAACATATAGCATGCTCATCAACAACATATAACATAATCATCAAGCTCACTACAAGTTAACATATAACATATTCATCAACAACATATAAGATAATCATCAAGTTACCTAACCTAAACCAAAAATATCAATGCATGCCATCATAGGTTACTATCATTCATGATTATCTGACTCACGTGCATATGACTACATTAATCAACTAGCTTCTATCATGTATGTAACCATAACATCAATAGAATGAAAGGCATACACATAACCCTAATAATAAGTGAAAAACATGTATATAACATGCCAAACGTGCAATACATGTATGACGATCTTCTCTTACCCCAAGTTCTAATGCCACAACCTCATTCTGATGATCTGCACCTCTTGCTTTATCTTAGCAAACACATTATCCTCATAGCTTACCAATAGCATCATGATGACCTAAGTACATACAATGAATTCACAATGCATGTCAAAAATGCCCATAATAATGCATGCATAACAACATATAGACACTAACATGCATAACGAATGCATATACAACCGACATGAATTCATGACTAACGCATCCCAACAGCAACATCATCAACTTCTACATGGCGACATCACTACAACCATGATCAACACCATGCAAAATGCAACAAGCACATGGACCACAATCATAAGGAACACATATGCAACTAACATGAATGCATAACCAACACACCTCCCATCCAGTCTGAGGGATGAACCATTGATTTGAATGGAAAAATTAGTTTTGATGTGCTAAATTCCTCTTCATAATATATAAAAGTGCTTAAGTATTCATGAGGTTAATTACAAGTCTTAACATGAGTTTTTGAATGTTTTTCTATAAATTTCATGTACAAATTAACATAAAAAAAAAATGACTGAACAACAGCATATAACAGACATGAACATCACCAAAATAGTATCACAACATCACATGATGAAGGAGTTCACCCCTCCTAGGCTACGTCTCTTCAGTCTAGCTTCCAATGGCTTGGCCCTCTCTATTATGCTCAAAAGTGTGAATACATTAGTTTAAAATACTCAAATAAATTTGAAGCATGTTCCAATGGCTCTAGAATGCCCAAAAATGCTTGTCTAGCCTCTTTATACTCCTGATTTTGTCAAAACCCAAGTCTTTCTGCTAATCACACCTCAATTTCCCTAAAATTTTGCACCATCCTACAAATTCACCTCCAATTCCGCTAACCAAGAACCAATTTCGCTTGATTTCAGGCAAAATTGTCGGATGGATTAAATGTCCTACAAGGCCTTAAATCTGAAAATTTTGGGCCACATGAGGGCCACGTGCTCGGGGCTAAGGCCTGCCCCTGTCGGCCGGGCCCCCACTTCGCTATTTTGTGGTTCCGTGGGTGGCGTGCACCCAAGGGTTGGCCCCCGTGGGTTGTTTGTATTTTTTTTAAATTTGCTTGTTTAGGAAAATGAACTGAACATGTTTTTGGGAGCATACAGAGTCTGTTTCACGCAAAATGAGTTGTGTCAGATTCAGGATGACGAGCACTACATGGTCGTTCAGGTTCCACACCGATCTGACAACTTTGAATTTTGAGAAAAAAAAATTGCACACCTTATCATTCCTCCCCACTAGAAGCTTTTGGACCCCAAATGATCACTTTCTAATGTTTAGTAGGTGAGGGTACAGTTCCCTCAAATTTCTAGTATCGATCCATTTGGCCATGGAAGGATTTTTTCCTTTGAGCCCCACACAAAGGTAATCCACATTCCCTCATTTTTGAAGACCTTGTTCTTATGTCTACAATGGTGTCTTGTTGTAGTTCATCAAGGTATTCAAGAGAGAAATATTCGATGGACGGAATTTGAACATTCTCTCCTTGATATTCAATCAAAGGAGGCTCATATAACCTTAAATTTTCCACATTAACAGCAGCATAAATTTTCATATATGAAGGCAAATCCAACTTGAAAGCATTGTCACCAATCTTTTCTAGAATTTTGAATGGACCATATCTAATTGGTTTCATCTTTTTAACTTCTCCTTGGAGCCTCTCTTTGCTAATGTGAAGCCAAACTTCATCACCGACTTGGAACTTGTGATCTACATGATGCTTGTCGTGCATTGCTTTGTACTTACCTTAACTCTTTTCAAGTTGATCTTGAACTATTGATACCATTTGGAATCGTTCAATGAAATTCTTGAATTTTTCCATGTCACCATCAATAGCAACATCCTTCTTACCAAGATGGTACAACAAATTATGATGCAAATGGTAATCAAATTCCCCTACTTGGTTCTCTTGACTCAAGCTTAAATGTACATTTTGAAAGTATGCATATTGTTGAACATAACTTTCATGCAAAACAAAATTATGCTTGAATAAAGTAGATGCACTAACAATAGGCCTAGAAGGCATATCATCAACCTTGTTGTCTATACCTTTCTTATACCTACTGACCAAGTGGAATTGTTGTAAGTATCCCATCTGTTGAAAGTGCCTTGATTGCTGCAACTGCACCATTAAAAATTTCTAAATGACATGAAATGGACTTACCATATTGCATGAGGACTACACCCATGGCATAGTTGCTTTCAAGCACATGAGTTGAATCGATATTTTCTTTAAAGACATCAAGTTCCTTTCGTTTCTTTCCTCCCCACTGGAAGACCTTCTCCACACTAGTCAATGCAAGCAAATGAGTTGCGATAGAAGAAAAGTTAAAAATAAAATTTCTCCAAAATTGGGATTCTCCCAAAAAACTTATTACTCCAGTGACTATTTTGCGTGTTGGCCAATTCATCATGACATCAAACTTGGAGGGGTCTATCTTCAAATCACCTCCTCCAACAATATGACCCAAGTAAAGTAAAGAAGTATTTCCAAACTCACACTTTGACATTTTTAGATACAGTTTTTCTTTGTTTAAGACATCAAGTACTTTTCTCACATGCATGACATGTTCATCACAAGATTTACTGAAAATTAAGATGTCATCTAAGTATACTATAACAAACTCATCAAGAAATGGGTTCAAAACATCATTCATCACACACATGAAGTTAGCATGAGCATTACATAAACCAAAATGCATAACTAGCCATTCATACAAACCTTGTTTTGTCTTGAATGTTGTCTTCCAAATGTCTTCTTCAGCAATTCTAATTTGATGGTAGCCAACTCCTTAAGTCCAACTTAGTAAAATACTTTGCATCTTTCAATTTATCAAGTAAATCATCTATTATAGGCAATGGGTAACGGTTCTTTATCGTAATCTTGTTCAATGCACAGATGTCCACACACATGTGCCATGTTCCATCCTTCTTTGGCACCAAAACAATAGATGACCCACATGGCGAAGAACTTGTCTTGATGATCCCTTTATCCAACAACTCTTGAATTTGATTTTTAATTTCTGCGCTTTCCATCATTGACATCTTGTACATGCTAGTGTTAGGAAGAGGACAATATTGTTGCAACTGTATTTCATGTTGGATTCCTCTCTTGGGTGGAAATCCTTTTGGTTTCTGAAACATCTCATCATATTGGTTAACAACATCAAACAGTTCAGATTTCAATTTTGTATCAAAACCTTCAAATGCTTCATAATCAACATCATTCTTTGGTTTGATCATAAGAAGCAATAAATTCTTGCTTGAATTCACTAGTCTTTTCATTTGCCCTACATTAACTAATGAAAGATTTTGTTTCTTGCGATGAGCTCTCACAATATACTCCACACCATCTTTGAACAAGTGGTACTTGTTTTCATGGCGATAGAATATTTATTTTCTATCATAGAGGTAAGGATTACCCAAAACAATTCTTGAAATATCAAGCGGTACAACATCTAATTCAGCTTCGTCAATGAAGTTTGTTGTGATTGCAAACCGAAGAATACATTTTCTTGTAACTTGTAAGTTTGTGTCCTTGTATATCCAACCCAATGTATATGGATTGGGATGTGGAATGGTTTCAAGATTAAGTTTCTTGTCAAAATCTTCAGATATCAAGTTGGCTTGAGACCCACTATCAAATAGTGTGTCAATTTTTGTATGTTTTACAATAACCCTCACATGAAATAATTCAATCCTTGTTTCTTCATTTGGAGTGCTAGTGTGAAAATTTGATGTACTAGTGCTAGTAATGGATTCTTTTCCTTTTATACCCATGGCTATAATTTTAGTTTCATCACCCGAATCGGATCTCAAATCCTCTTGAATGATTGCAGTTGTCTTTTATTTTCCTTTGTTGTTGAGTTTTTTAGGCCTCATCTCTGGATGAAGCTTCCAACAATGGTCTTCATCGTGACCCTCTTTGGAACAATTTTTACATATTATTTTCTCTCCTTTCTTCTTAATGAATGCATTTTTCTTTTGTTTCCTTTGAAACCAATTTCTTTTCCTTTACCCTTAAATGGAATTTTTCTACCCTCTTTTGGAGTACTTTTCCCTCTTGCCTCAAGATGAGTGGCTTGCACACAAACCTCATCTATATTATTGGGATTAAAAATAAGGATAGTATGCCTAGGGTAACTATGTAAACCCCCTATATGCTTCAGCAACATGTCTTGTGATTGAAAATCTACACCTAACATTATAGACCTTCTTCTAAATTCTTAGGTGTAATCTTGCACATTTTGACCTTTAAGTTTTCTAAAGTTCTTCCAATTCATGATGGATTTATGTATATATGCTAGAGGGTAAAACTATCTTTTAATTGCAACAATGAAATGAAACCAAGAAATTAAGATCTTACCATGTTTTCTTATCTCCTTGTGTCTTGGCTTCCCACCATACTAGTGTTGCACCCTCCAATCTCAAGGACGCTAGTTGAATCTTTATGTCATCGTCTTGAAGGTTTTGAATTCTGCAATAGACCTCTAACTGACAAACCCAATTGTCAAGCTTCTCTGCATTCACTTCACCATTATACATGGGCAGTTCAAATTTAACATCAAGTTTTAACAAGGGTGTTTTACCAATTCCTTTCGAGGCATGTTGATGAGTATGAGTAGGCATTGTATTAGTGGAAGAGGGTGAGGATGCCTGTGAAGATGAAGATGAAGATGATGGTGGATAGTTTGGAGTTTTACCTCCATTTCCATTACCTCTTCCTCCTAAATAACCTTATCCTTTTGGAGGCTTGGAGCTTTCACCCTGCAATCTTGTATTCCTCTCTTATAAAGGACTTTTACCATCTATGTCATGTCAAAGAAAGTCTTCCTAAAAACCTTCTCACTAAAGCTTCAACTACAATTGAGGTAGAACTGGTGGTGGAGATTGTGGCAACCTTGCACTCCTTCTCCTTGACCCAACTTCAGGACCTTCAACCAGCTTTCCTTCTCCTCTCTTGAGATTCAACCTTGTAAGCATCACATTCACTTGCAAATAGTTAAATCCTCCTTGCACAAAGAAAACCAAGAGCTCTGGTACCAAACTTGATCTGAATGGGAAAATTAGTTTTGTTGTGTTGAATTCCTCTTCAGAATATATAAAAGTGCTTAAGGATTCATGAGGTTAATTACAAGTTTTAACATGATTTTTTGAGTGTTTTTATGTAAATTTCATATACAAATTAACATAAACAAATGATTGAAAAAAAACATATAACAAACATGAACATCACAGCCCCAAGGGTTAGCTCAACTGGTCGAGTCCTCGTTGTTAATTACCTCACTGATCGGGAGGTCACAGGGTTAACTCTCCTCGATGCCCTTGGGGTTAGGCCATGCTAGTCGGTGGAAGGGCTTTAAAATATTCCCTTCAAGGTTGATCTGTGCAGATTTTCCGTGGATGTAGTGGCCACCTATGAATCACCTCTAAAAAAAATCAGACATGAACATCACCAAAAAAGTATCACAATAGCACATGATGAAGGAGTTCACCCCGCCTAGGCTACATCTCTTTGTTCCAACTTCCAATGGCTTGGCTCTCTCTATTATGCTCAAAATTGTGAATACATCAGTTTACGATGCTCAAACAGCTATGAAACTTGTTCCAATGGCTCTAGAATACCCAAAAATGTTGTCTAGCCTCTTTTTACTCCTAATTTGGTAAAAAACTGAAGAAGTTATGGCTTTCCCAAGTCTTTCTGCTAATCGCGCCTCAATTTCTCCAAAATCTGACACCATCCTACAAATTTTCCTCCAATTCCACTAATTGAGCGTCAATTTCGCCTAATTCCGAGAAAAATTGTCGAACAAATTAAATGCCATATAAGGCCTTAAATCCGAAAATTTTGGGCCACATGGGGGCCATGTTCCCGGGGCTAAGACTAATGGCCCACCCTGCCAGTTGGGCCCCCACTCTGATCTGTCATGGTTCCATGGCTAGCACGTGGCCAAGGGCTAGTCCTGTGGCTGGCACTTTTCCTAGATGTCATGACAAGTTGAATTGAAATATATGCCAACGACCATATATAATAAGAACTACATGTATGGCATATTGGAAATGGCTCTGGACTTGGATTTTGAGGTCGCGGGTTCGACCCTCGCCGTTGCTGCTCAAACCTTAACCCAATTTTTGGTGGCCCTCAGACCGACACATGGTGGCCCCTGGCCGGGCCACATGGCAGCCTGTGGTTGGCCACCAACCATCCAACAAAATTCATCCAAAACTCCACCTACCATGTGTCAACACACAATTCGTCAGAGGTCAAATCATTCATATGCACAGTCACCTTGCCACGTAAGCATGCCCAGTCAATGCCACATCAACAGTACAAACTGTTGACTGGGTTATCTATATTTTTTTTAAATTCATATGTTTATGAAAATGAACATAACATATTTCTAGAAGCATACGTAGTCTGTTTGCGCGAAACAATTTGCACTAGATTCAGGATGACGACCACTGCATGGTCATTTAGGTTCCACACTGATCTGACAACTTTGAATTTTGAAAAAAAAATTGAGCACCTGATCAACCATGCTCCAATACCACTCTGTAACACCCTCCTCCCACATCTACCCAAGTAACTGGCCAACCGAGGTAAACATGTGATGAGAGGCTACTATGATGGGATTCAACCTCCTATGTGACCTTAGGGAAGTGGAATTGATGAAAAAAACAACATACATACCTTCCACATCAATAAAAGGACTCCCAAGAACCATCCCAACATTTCTGGAAATCATCCCATGGGTCCCACTAAGTTTTTAGACCAATTAACCCCCATACTCTCCCATTCTATGGGCATGCCAGCGTCCAGGGACTATTTTTCGCAGTGCTATGCTAGCGTCTCCAAGATTTGAGGCACTTTTTCAGGCCCAAAGCGTGGATCACTACCCATAATTAAATGACACCTTCACAACAAAAATATAACAAGGTAATGATTATACAAATTCAATTACTTGAACAAGGGCTTGACTAGACCCCTACTGGCCATGACAAGCATTTCGTCAAACATATCACAAATATGTAATCTACAGGAGTAAACAACAAATCTGAGCATAGGGGTCTCATACTTATCTGAGAATTGCTAAGAAGCATTGTTCCCTTATATCATTAGTTTCATTATCATCTATTAGGTCATAGATACATTGTTCATTCATTTACAAATCAAAACATGAGGAGAGACATACATCATCACTATCATAATACATGCTTATAACCAGCATAATAACAACAAAATTATTAAGGATACATCAGCCATAAAATCCTCATATAAAGCAGTATAATACTCATGAGATAATAAGAAGAAATAACTTCATATTAATGATGAAAAATCCAACCCGGTATGGGACTACCACATTCCACCCGAGCATAGACATGGCTGACCCAAATCTCTCTTGATACAGTCACCCTCATGCCATATTCCAAGCATGAATGTGGGATCTCATAAAATCATCCAGGTTTTCCAAAGGCCAAACCACCTCAACCCATCAAATAATGATTCCACGTCACTGTTGAACATCATAAAACCATCATCAAATTGGTCTCTACCCAAGCCTTCCAGGGCTCCAGAATGTTTGTTCCAAACTAGCTTCCAGGACTAGTAACTCAACCCATAGCTGTTGTCAAGCTCCAAAGCATTTGTCCAACCAAGGCTCCAAGACTAGTAACTCAACCCATAGATTTTCCAGGTTTCCAAAGCGTTTGTTCAACTAGGGCTTCCAAGACTAGTAACTCAATGCACCAAGGGATTCCAGAGCATTTGTCCAACCAAGGCTTCCAGAACTAGTAACTCAACCCAAGTTGTTACAGGGCTTCAAGAGCATTTGTTCAACCAAGGCTCCAGGACTAATAACTCAACCCAATCGATTATAGGGCTTCCAAAGTGTTTGTCCAACCAAGGCTCCATGAATTAATAAATCAACCCAAGCTAAAGGAAACATGAGAACCAACCAGAAAATAAAATAAATGAACCCACAACACCATGGTTATCCAGGAAATGTAAAGGCTAGGAAAATCCATTGTCCAAGAAATCCTCAATGCTAGTGACAAATCATAATCAAGAAACCACATGCATGTGTCATGCATGCCAAAACTAGTGAGTAAAACATACATGCAACTTGGCACCTGCAAGAAAAACCTGTTGTAGTCGTTGATCCTGATGTCCTCTTGCACTTTCCTTCTCTTTCTTTGCCTTCTTGCTCCAAAACTCCAAGTATGAAACACTCTCCAAGACTGATCCAAGAAAACTCTAAGTGTCCTCAAAAGCCTTTTTATCAATGGGGCCTCTGTTTTCTTCATTTTCCATTATTTTCCTTCATTTTCCTCCTCACATGCAACCAGTGACCTTTCACCTTCCTTTTCTCCTAATTTCCTTTATTTTCATAAATAAATGTGCCAAAATACAATTTGCCTTTCCAAAACCTTTTCCATTACCTTTGCCAATTTCCTTAGCCATAATAGCCTAAATGAACACGTGCTAGTATGTTTTACCCACCATTCTGCTTGGAATACGTGTCCCATGACCGTGGTCTTATATTTTTTTACATGAATTTTAAAGCTAGGTTGTTACATTTTGACTGCCAATAATCCATGTAGTTGGGAGAGAGCTATCACAACATTTATATCATTGTAAAGAGTTATCACAATATCTGTAATGATGTAAAGGGATAGGTTCAATGGCAAATTTCTTTCAGTTTTGAAGTATTTTTACTTAGAATATATGTGTGAGTTTTTGATCTTCCTTTGATGATTCTAAAAAGTGCAAGTTTTGGGAAAGAAATAATTATAGTGTTGAAGGAATAATCAAACTACTCTGTGGTGTGGTTCAAGGATCTTTTGGACTCCTTACACACATTTCTTGAAAAGACGACTCTCCACATTTGTTAACCTTGAGCCTTTATTTTTGTTGAGACAATGGCCAAACTTGATAATGCATTAGAGTTTCTCAATACCCTAATTCATTCCATTGTTGATGGGATGATATAAATCAACAAAGCCTCTCTTATTGATGTTATAATCTATCTATATAATGCACAAGAGAAGATTGATTTCTTGCAGCTCGAGTCACAACTTCAAAAAGATGAACTATAATAGTGTATACATCATCTGAACTTGTTTTTGTTTAAAAAAACGCTTTATTTGAGGTTGTAATAGACACCCATTAGTAGCCAACAAGTGATCATGTCAATAAAGTTGAATTTGATCCCCATCAAGTGCCAATTTCAGGAGCAGATGTGTAGAAATATGCAGAAGTTCGAGTCTGCACTTCCCAAACCCATTATCATACTTTGGGAAGAGATTGTCAACAATAGAAACGGAACAGGTCTTGGATATGACAAGGATGTTTCCTTTCATATTCCAGACTATTCCAAGCCCATCCAATTTCAAAGAGATGGATTTCTACAAGAGGGTTCATATTCACCTAGTCTAGATCTTGCTCCTTCAAAAATTGTCAAATGCCAACAATGTGACCAAGTTGGCCACGTGAAAGATCATTGTTTTGATCTTCACCTGTGAAAGCATTAAGGTCACCACAATCATCATTAAAATAGATGCTTCAAAAAAAACCTCTTGCAAGAACAAATATTCACCTTAGATGGATTGTTTGGCAATGAGCTTCAACATCCAAGAAGATATTTCAGTCATATGTATCTGATGAGGGGGAATTGATGGTCATCTACAAGTTTCAAAGATAAATCAAGAGAGCCCAATGTTGAATTTCCACGATCTTGGGTCTAGGATAGAATCTTAAAATCACTGATGCTACCAAACCAAGATTCTCAACCATAAACTACTTTGCACAATGGAAAGATAAAGCAGTAAATCACATATGCACAATATACACAATTTTAAACAAAATTGTACAATAATGTACAATCACCAATATTCGTTATATTAATCCAAATATGATAAATACAATAGTATATGGTTACAAGATACAATGAGAAACTTGGTTGTAACACTTCTATGTTGTATCATGCCCTCTCGATCTGTCACACCCGTACTGCTCACTAGTGGTGCCTTAGTCCAACAAGGCCACTACACATCGAGACTTCAGGAGGTTTGCCTCCTATCACTATTGCAAGTCATGTCTTCTTCAATGAACATGGGCTCATTAAATTCTCTCTGGGTTGGCCAATTCCTGACCTCCAATCTTCCAGGCTAGAAACAACTTTTGTCCATCAAAGTGTTGCACTTTGGCACCATCCTTCACTCAACCTTCAGTTGCTCTTCTTCCTTCCAGATATCTCATCTAGGGTTACTTTGGGTAGCCAACACGCTACCCTCCAACTATCTCTATGACAGCCAATCTCATCACTGTCGGATATGCTCCTAATATGACTTTTCCTCACCTCAGAAGGTCATATAAGTGGCTCCAATAGGCTGCTCTATAATCTTATCCAAACACTAGTCAAACCCATGACCCAACACAAGGCACAATGTGGTTCTCAAGTTTGTTACATTTTTTTCATATCAGTGGTTGGTTAGGGCATCATGGGCACACTACAACAGCCCTAACCAAGCACCCAACATCCCATATTGTTTGCGGCCCTACCAAGGAAGAATTCCAGTCATATGTGTTGTTGTTCTAGGCACAAGTCAGCCCCAAAATCTCCTTACATTTCCCTTGTTCTGAGGTGGTTAGGCCTAAGGCCTACCACAGTTCAACTGTCACCTACAGCCTTCCCCAAAATAGAGAATCCTTTCCCTTGTTGCTGCTCAACAGACCCTCCCTTCATCTACGTTTATTCCTTTTCCAACTCGACCTTTTTGAGGCATGTGACAGCCCTCCACATAGTTAGAGAAGCACCCAAACCAACCCTAACTCCATGTTGTTATGTCCTCTTTTCCTACAGCCAAACATAAGCTAATTTTCTCCCTTATCCAAGTTCTTTAGCTCTCCAACGCTGCCTTTATGCTACACTTTTTGGATCCTCAAAATAACTCCATATTACCTTCTATATATACCATAAATAAGGGCTCACAAAAATTCATGTTTGAAGCAACATGTCCATTGGATTCTTCAAGTCAGCCTACTTAACACCCAATAATAATTATGTCAACTTCAAAAATTCATATCTCCGTAACGATAACTTAGATTCGAACAATTTTCGATGTGTTGGAATCTTCTTTTCAAGCACTATCATCCTCATCCATCACATGTTGTGAATCCATCATGTTTTTGCCTCAAAATGCAATGGGTGCCAAAACCCCATACTTGGGTTCCAAGCCCACAAGCTACCCTTGTGGCGCTTTGTTGATGCAAGAGCATTCAACCCAAGGAAAATCATTGTAATTAAGTCGACATAGAGGGGTCATGTATTTTTAGGAAGTAGTTTTCCTAAGTCTCAAATTAATGTAATATATAGGCCTTTAAGTGATTTAATTAGATATGTGAAAGGGCATGGAACATTGCGCTGAATAAGGAGACTCTTATGTTTTAAAACAGAGAAAAAGATGGAATGGATAAGTCTCTCGAAGACTTATTAATCTGCCACATATGTATTCTATAGCGAGCTTTAGGGCTTTATTTGAGTGATTCATGGAAAGGATTGATCGGATCCCTTCAGTGATCCAATCCAATGTATTCTTATAAATAGAGAACGTGCGCGTTCAGTTAGAATAGAGAGAGGGATAGATAGAAAGCCTACGGGCAGAGTCAAAAGAGAGAGGCCGCAACATTGAAGAACTGGCCTCTGTGAGACTCAGAGTCTCCAATATGTAAATTGTTGTTTATATTAATATATGGATTGTTATTTCCTGACTATGTCAGTATGTGACGGGTATTTCATAAATGATTTACTGTGAATTCGTAGGTTCTGTAACTATGATTGCAGACAAAATTCTGAAGGAGCAGAGGAACGGAGTTGAGCCAGAGGAATCGTAGAAGGGTCATTGAATCCAGCTGAAGGATCAGAGAATTCACTAAGGAGTTCAGCTCAAAGGAAGTTGAACAGTGGAAGTAGAAGACAGAGTTTGAAGGATGCGTAGAGAAGAAGAACGCTTTGGAGAAATTGTATTGATCCACTTGAAGGGCCAAGAGTTGCTTTGAAGTGACAGCAATTAGAGGGGCATGCGAAGTGAAGCCAAGAGGAGGAGTCGCAGTGAAACAGCGAAGGAGGAAGAACTTATGAAGAACCCAAAAGACCCGCAGAAACCATTGAAATGGCGTAAAAACTAAGTAAAGGGATGAGCGGAGAAGTGAAGTGTTAATCACTTATGAGTCGTTAGATCTCTGAGATCAACAGTCATGATCGAAATCGCAATTGCATTTCAGCAAAGATAAACAACAGCGACAATGGAATGGAGTGTAGCGATATGCTGACAGCGATATCGCCGATAAGTGCCACTGGGCAATCGGAGATATCGTCTAATCGAATATCGGGCCTTAATGTAGTTTCGCACTGTGGGGCAACTGAAGGAAGTGGACTCGGCGCATTTATAAACACGGGTTCAATGAATTTGAAGTCTGATATATATCTTCAGCAGAGTTTCCCTTTGTAAACAAAAAGGTATGAAATAAGCGCGATCCCGATCCTAAAGGGAAATCACGTATTGGGGAACAGGAGGTATATATATGTATGCATGACTAAGGAAAGATGCGATGGCCGATTGCGATGAGGTTTAACATTGGCGACTATGCAGAAGTCCGTACGAAAGGTGGAAAGAAGGTATGTTTGCGGGAATTTTCTTTGTTAATGAGTTTTATAAGAAAAAACGCTGATAAAGCATTTATGCGATAGACATATATATTAACCAAAGGTTTGAGGGTTCATATAATCCCGATAGGAGGTTTGAGGTGGGGTGATTAGTTCCGATAACAAAAGAATTATGGAAAAGGGCCTTAGCCATGTATGGTTAATGAATATTTGACTCCATTGAAGAGTTAAATGCCTGGGACAGTTGTGTTATGCATGTTACACAGTAATTTATCACCGCTTTCACTCCTGGTCTTCTCGCTGTGTCATGTGTCCAAGTCAAACATGCTTATGACAGACAAATGCTCTCCTATGCTACCAATTGACCCACTTTTCCTAAAGTATCTACCTCATCACAGCTATTGGTCTAATAAACGCGCCGAAATGCGTGCATGAACAGACCTACCACGCTGCCAGCGTGGAAGTACACCTGATTCTCGCGATGGCCCGATTTTAAGCACCAACGCGGGGCTATGTGGTCCCTTCAGCGATGATCTAACTATCTGCACTGATCACTTGCAATGTCAGCGCTGAAGCTCAGTTCTGTGCCTGTGATGATCCAGATTGGCAAATTGTTCCAACAATTGGCCTTCCAGATGACTCCAGACCTGGTTGTTGGCCTTGTTTATGTCATCCTTCCTTCCCTGGTGTGGTAGTTTCGTCAATTATGATACCTTCCTTAGTGATAAGCTCTCCTTTCCCCCAATCATGGAGACTCATTCTCCTATTTAAACTCTCACCATTGATATGCATTGCTAGTTCCTAATAGTTGGCTAGTTGAGCAGTGTTGTTAGTGTTTGTGAGTTTTGCTAGATAGCTGGTGTGAGAGTGATAAGTGTGGGATTGTTGATAGCTTGTGGAAGGTTGTGAAGTGCCCTTGATCTTGTGTAAAACTCATGAGTGAGAGAGCTCTTGTATGTTGGGAGAACCATCTTCAAAGAGTGAATGCTTGAAGAACATATTGGCTGGACTCTTTCTGAGAAGGCTTGTGACGTCAAGGCTTTGGTTGTAAGCTGACTCTTATTTCATTATTAATGCAATCAATGATGTTTTCTTATGTCTTGTATGTAATGTACTTGATAGCTCATGACTTCTTGACTATTTGAGTAAATAGTTCATTGTTGTATCCAGTTACGTGATTTGTTGTATTTCCTTTGCTTTGTTTCAGGTTGATCACTCGTTGAGGAGAAGGATGCGGAAGCTGGAGCAGCGCAATGGAACTCAATCGACCACCGGTTGAGGTAGGCCTCCAACTTTAACTGTTTAAGGAAGGCTATTGTTAGTTGTCCTTGTTTGTGACTAGACCCACTCTAGGGCTAGAGGGGTTGCCTCTATCCTCAGAGGGAACACTTTCCTGCATCACAAATTAGCGACTCCATTGGGGAGGAGTTTTGGCCTTTGTTTTTCTTATTTACTCTTGCCTTGATTTTTTGATTTGGTCCCTTTTGAAGTTTTGGGGATTAGTTACTAGTCCTTTGAGTTTCCTGGGTTAATATGGGAAATACCCCTATTTGATTGAAGGATTGGCTGTTTTGATTTGGGAGTTTTAGTTCGCCTATTATTGTTTTGAACATCATCATGGATTCAATTTTAACAGTCGCGTTGTCATCGCAATCAC
Organism: Pinus taeda; assembly: GCA_000404065.3. NCBI lineage: Eukaryota > Viridiplantae > Streptophyta > Pinopsida > Pinales > Pinaceae > Pinus > Pinus taeda. Next base: position 29,820 of record APFE030329986.1, read on the forward strand.
CCTTTTGTAATATCCTGTTCATCGCGTAATTACGCCTAATAGTCGCGACGGTTCTGGAAATCGGACCATCACGGGAAATTTGTGTACTTCCGCACTAACATCACTTTGTTGCTGTGGCTAGTGATTTATCAATGCTTGTTGCTTGTGTATTACCCACACTGATTGCTGTAGAATTTATTTTCTCAATTCTGCCTCCTGAATCCATCGGTCCTACTGGTCCCTTGCTTTTCTCGCTTGCTTGGTGACTTGTTTTTCACTGTTCATGGTTAAGGCACTTTCTTATGAGCTTTGTTGAATGAATCTTGTATTTTTTCTTATGTAACCTAGATCACTGTTCAAGTTCCTTGAAATCTATTGGCTTGGTTGCTTGTTTGCTCAAGGTTCGTTTGTGGTTTTTGTTGATTTGATTGAGCCTTTCCCTTAGCTTGTTTTTGGTTGATTCTTTAGTGAATGTTATTGAACCAATTTTGGCATTGATTCCATTTCTTTTCGCTACCAAACATAGATTACAATTGTTTGGATCAACCGGGCTTTTCCACACTTGCTTGTTGCTCGTTTGTTTCTTCTAGATTTAAATACATCAAAATCAAAAAGATTGCATTCATTTAGTACGAAAGTGAAAGTGAATTGGAATTTCAAGTTTGCATATTAGAAAGTGAATGATTAAATATCTCATTAGTAGTATCCATGCACTTTAGGAATTGGTGTCTGTATGCATTGAGTGACTGTCGTTGTTGTCTTGGTTTTCTTGGTTTGGAAATGATCTCTATACCCTCTCGTAGGTAGGTGTTCATTGAAGAAAAAGGATTTTTTGCGCATTCTAGCTGCATCCTAGGATTTATTATATACATAAGGTAAGGCCTGAAAACTGAAACATAATCCAAGATCAACTCTAAAATGAACTTAATAAATCTAACAATGCCTTGGAACATAACGCACACTATTTAGAGGTCTAGACTAGAGACATGCTCCGGCATCGTTAAACCTAGTCACTTTTGTTTCCACTCAAGGTTGTGTGATTCCTCCTTCTGTGACTCAATAGTGGTCTAGTACGGAATTATGCTCCCACGTACCATCGAGTATATGGGCAGACCCCACTAGGTTTATCATCCTTTATCCATAGGAAGTCGTGTCTGCCGCCTTACAAGCCGTAACGCACCGAACACAGCATTCGGAAAGATTGACTGCTGTACGGAAAGTCCTTGGTTCTCATATGATTGCCAAGGTGTATATGTAGTTTTACGGATTGTCTGGTAAACCTTTTGCCTAGTTCTCCAGAGTAGTCACTTTCACTCCTTTTCGGACTGCTTAAAAGAAAAGGTTCATCTGAGCACTTGTCACTTCAGGCTCATTAAACATTCGAAGGCAACTAGAGTCATCTTTTGGTCCTTTTCTCGACTCTTTAAATATGAAAAGGTCAAGTTGTGTTCTTGTGTCTTAAAATTTATTCGGCCACGTTCACATTTACGCTGTTATATCTTGTTTGCATTAGCGTGAGTAGGGTTCTTCCCCATTATTTTTCCTAGGATTTTTGAATCGAATCATCCTGGTGGAATCACCGATCTCGTTTCCCATTCCGAGTGACCAAGGGTCTCCCTCTTTTGTTGCTCCTGAGATCCCGGTTGGTAGCGATACTATCCCTGTTATTCCGAGTATCCAACCGATCAACTCTCGCGCTCCAGAAGATGAAGCTTACGATATTCATTGGAACCCCATTTGGGAGCCTTCCGAAGAAGATATTCCCGTTACTCCTCCTAGTGTTTTGGTCCCAATGTCTTCCTCTGACATGGATGACACATCCCCCATCACAAGTGAAGGATCCGTTGCGATGAGCGGTGAAATTCCTATCCCAGCGGAAACTCCACCCTTCAGTGTCATCCCTCTTGGTGTCGCGTTGCCCTTACGCTACAGGGATTTGAGGGATGTTATTGTTTCTAGGACCTCCTTTATGGGTTCTATGTGGTCTCATACCATCACTCCGACTTCAGAGTCTTTTATTCATCAAATTCACAATACGTCTGTCACTTCAGTCCCAACTATTCCAACTGTCTGTGTGGCTTCTTCAGCACCTGTTGTTGGTGCCGTCACTACATCCTCAGTTGTGACCACTGTTGCTGGACCTTCCCCCGGATCAACAAATAGTGGCCCATCGGTATCCACATCCGAAGTTGTTGATCCTACACGTAATGCCCCACCTTCTTCTGGTTTCATTCCAGCAGGGGGGCATACGATCAAGATTGGCACGCCTTTCAAAATTCGGGCACACAAGGCCTGTTTCATTATTACGATGCTCAAGGAGCTCACCTTTATCACCACGGGCCTTTTCCATCTCAACCTGTGGTTGAGGTCTCAATCCCATTAGCTGTTGCTTGGGGTACCATTGGTTATGGTGGTGGCCAAGTACCCCCTGCGAATTTTCAAGGACCACCATATCAAGGTCAGCCGTCTTACACGCAGCCTTCCTATGGGCAGCAGTATTACGAATAATCTTATCTAGGGCAACCTGGGGCCCACAAGGACAACCCTTCCAGGGACAACCTTTGGCTTTTGGTGGTTCATCTTTTACTTATCTTGGGCAACCCTCTGAAAATCATGGACAACCTTACATGCAACAAGGACAACTTGGGGTCTAGCAGGGATATCCTTCTGGGCAGAGTGGTCGGCCTTACGTACAGCAAGGCCAACCCACTGTCCAGTTTGGTCAACCATCTGGGCAGGTTGGTCAACCTCAAAACCAATCAGGTCAACCAACTGTCCAGTCTTCTCAGCCATCTGGTCCATCAAGACAGCCCTCAGTTGTGCAAGGACAGCCCAGTACCCAGCAGGCTCAACCTTCTGGGAAAATGGGGCAATATCAATCTCAACTAGGTCAACCTTCTGGCCAGGTGGCTCAACCCCAATCCTCTCAAGGACATATTTCTAGGGCTACCCAACCGGGCACTCAAATGATTGTTGCTTCTTAAGCTCCACCCAGTTTTCAGTCCCATCCTGGGCTCCAGACCCAAGTCGGTCTTCAAATGCAGGTTGGATCTCAATCTCAACCTCCTTATCAAACGCAGCCTAGCTCCCGGGCTCAGTATGGAGCCCAGCCGCCTTATGGTTTCCAGCAATCCCAAGGGCAAGTTTAATTTGCCCATATCAAAATTATCAACAACTGCAGGTGAGTCCTTATCAGAATTACCAGCAACTGTATGTTGCTCCTACAGGCCAAGTTGGTAGTCAATGGAATGTTGGGGGGCAAATCCAGTGTCAGCCATCCAGTTATAGCTTTAACCCCTATGGACAAAATCCCTATGGACAAAACCCTTATGGGCCAAATCTGTCCGGACAAAATCAATGGGGGAAACAAACAACTAGTTGGAACTCTGGTGCTACCTCCTACCCATGGCCATAGATGTCCTTTAATCCTCAGTTACCCTTCTTAGTGACGTTGGATTTGTCGGATGTGTCCAAGCTGACCAATGATCTTATCCTTCATAATCTGTATTGGCCACCGGTCCCAACTAAGATTCCCAGTGATTGTCCCAAATTCGATGGCAAAGCTGGAGAAGACCCCCAAGCCCACGTTATGACTTATCATCTATGGTGTTCGTCAAATTCGTGGCTTGATGATTCGATCTGGCTCTGCCTTTTTCAAAGGACCCTCATTGGCTCTGTTGCTAAGTGGTATATTGAGTTACCTCGCGGATCTTTTCAGGATTTTAACTCGTTGGCGATGGCATTTTTAACTCATTTTCAGTTGCCGATTCAATATGAAACAGGCATGCATCTCCTGACATCCCTTAAACAATCAACGGCTATGCACATCTATGATCATATCCATGAAAGGAGACGGCATCGCTGCTTGATTAAGTTTTGGATTCCCGACCAACTGTTAACCAACTGGTTCATGACCTCATTCGTTGGTCCGATAGCACAGGACATTGCTATGGGAGCATGTGTAACTGAGGAGCAGCCTATAGCACGTGCTCAGTACCTTGACTTGGTTTATTCCCAGTCCAGTACACTATATGATTATTTTCCTAATGCCCCGAGGCCCGGAACTTCCAAGGCCCCGCCAACACTATCTGTTGATGGTATCATTGGTTCCGTTAATCTACCTTCTAAGAAATCTTCCGCGAATCCTGGGAGGCAAAAGTCAAATGCTTCGAATGAAAATACTTCTCAGGCTGTATCTAATTCCGGTAATAATTCTGAGGTCAACGTCATTCAGTCCACCACGGTGGATAAAGCCTCGAAAGGAAAAAAGAAGGGAAAAGGGAAGAATAAAGTTAATCAACCCAAGCGGGATTCCCCTAAACCTCCACCCGAGGAAGGAAACAAACGCAAGCCCAAGTATCCTTGTCTTATATGTGACAAGGATCACTTTACCAAAGACTGCCCAAGGCGGTCTGAAGTTAGTCGCTTATTGAAAGGTGCTCCTGGGACTCCTGCGGTGCTGAAAGAACCTTTCCCCTCACAGCAAATGCAAATGGTGGCTAACCCATCCCAATCCTCTTCTCCCTTTGGTTTTCAAGTGTTCATGGCTGGGACGATCCCCTTTCACATTAGTACTCGAGCAAAAGAATATTTGTCACCTACCAGGAAAGAGCCTGAGGTCCCCTCAAGTGCTCCTCCATCCAGTTCTGGTCCACTCCATATCGAGAGACCTAGCACTGAGACGCCCATCCGACCCCCTCCTAAAGGTGTACTCAGGAAATCTTCTTACAACCCTAATTCTCGTGCCGCTCAGCACTACAGCATCGTTGAGGACTTAGCCCAGGCTCCGTCAGCTATGTCCACTTTAGAATTTCTCCAAAGCTGCCCCTCCCAGAGGAAGTCCTTGCTATCGGCTCTCGGTGGCATTGACCCGGCCGACTTGGATCTGATTACTTTTGATCTCGAAAGCCATGTACCGAGATTGCCTCACCAAATTTCCTTCCTTATCCAGGTCATCATCAACTCCAAAAAGATTCATCGTACGGTCATTGATGAAGGCGCTTCAACTTGCATCATGTTTGTTGCTTGTTGGAAGGCTATTGGTTCTCTGACTTTGATTCAGTCTCCTACGACCTTGGAAGCCTTTGATGGGAGAGAGTCTTGCCCTTATGGTATACTCCAACGTTTGCCTATTACTTTGGAAGGGAAGACGGTCGAAGTGGAAGTTAAAGTCATTGATGCCAAAATAACTTACAACTTCCTTTTGGGCCGAAGCTGGACATATGCCATGCGAGACGTGGCTTCATCTCTATTTCGTGTCATTCGTTTCCCTCACCAAGGGAAGATTGTCGCCGTAGACCAGCTGTCTTTCTTCGCCTCCTCTTCCGAAGGCAACGTGCCTTTTGTGGAGCATACCTCCATTCCATTAGAGAATGTGGGAGCTGGGCTCTTTAAAGATCATGCCCTTATGGGTATCTTTTCACTCCCACCTCCAAATGTCACTCCTATTAATATGATTTTCGTTCGTTCTGATCCCTGGGTTCTTCCCCCCACTGATCAGATAGAATCGTGGGGCAACGAGATGCCGTTGAGTCCTGCAGAGCTCAACTACATTGAGATTGTTTCGGCATCGGCTCCCCCTCCTAAATCTGCTCTTTTGAGCAGAGCTCTTGACTCGTACGCTCATTCCCCTTGGCTTGGAGACTACACTTCTTCAGATCCTTTAATGGAAATATTTCCTTCTAATGAAGCCATTATTGAGACCATGTCTCTCGAGGAACCCCCTTGGTCCAATCACCACCATCGTTCCTCGTTCCTCCCTGCCCACCGGGAAATGCTTGCCTGTCTCGAGCGGTTTGCTCCTTGTCTCCCCTCGCAGCCCCTTCAGACACCCGTTCAAGTTTATCAAGTGTCCTTTGAAGGGAACATAGGAAACATCACACAAACAATTGACATCTCTGTTAGACTAGGGATTGTCGAGCACATCTATGTTGGAGTACCTTGTACTCTTGAAGAGATTCAGCTCTATACTGGACTTTTTCGCGAATTTTGTGACGTGTTTGCTTGGTCTTACGAAGAAATGCCCAGAATTGACCCAAGTATTGTGGTGCATGAGATACCCACGTATCTGGGTGCTAAGTCTGTTCGACAGCGTTTACACCCTGTGCACCCCTGAAAGGCTGCAGCCATTAAAGCGGAAGTTGAAAAGCTTCTCAAGGCTGGTTTTATCTACCCCATCCCACTCATAGATTGGGCTTCCAATATCGTCCCTGTGACTAAAAAGCAGGGCACCATTAGGGTCTATGTTGATTACCGTGATATTAATCGAGCCTATCCCAAAGATAACTACCCCACACCCTTCATTGACCAGCTCATTGATGAGTGTGCCGGAAGTGAAATGTATTCGTTCATGGACAGTTTTTCTACTTATAACCATATTAATATTGCGCCCACTGATCAGCACAAGACCGCCTTTATCTGTGCGTGGGGCACTTTCACCTACAAAAAGCTCCCTTTTGGTTTGAAGAATGTTGATGCTACCTTCCAACGCGCGATGTCTTATGCATTCCATGATATTCGACACATCGTGCAACCTTACTTGGATGATCTACCAGCTCATTCAGCTAAATGCCAGGACCATCCTGCTCATCTTCGCGAAATCTTTCTCTGTTGTCGACACTACCGCATCCGGCTCAATCCACATAAGTGTGTCTTCTGCGTGGAGTCTGGCAAACTTCTCACGTTCATCGTCTCCCGAGAGGGCATCCGTCTGGATCCCCTTAAAGTCAAGGCCATTCTGAATCTTCCTCCCCCTGCTTCTTTGCAGCAATTACAGAGCTTGCAGGGAAAAGCTAATTTTTTACAACGCTTCATTCTGAACTATGCCAAATGGCCAAAGCATTCACGTGGTTATTAAAGCAGGACACCCCTTTTCTTTGGGATGCCGCTACTCAAGAGTCCTTCGAGCACCTCAAGGCTCTCCTTGTTTTTGCTCCACTGTTGCATCCTCCGAATTATCATCGTGACTACAATCTGTATTTGGCTGCTACCGATACCACTATTGGCATGGTTCTCGTTCAAGATGATGACGATGACACTGAGCATGTCATTTATTATATCAACCACAATCTATTAGATACGGAATCTTGATACACTCATGTCAAGAAGTTGGCATTGTCCGATGTTTGTGTCGTCCAACGTTTCCACCATTATATCTTATTGCGCACTACGACAGTGGTTTTTGATTACAACCTGATGACGTACATTCTGTCGCATCAGTTGTTGCGGGGCAAGTACTCAAAGCGGATTGTTATCCTCCAAGAGTTTGACTTGGAATTCACCACTGCCAAGTCAAAAAATCCCTTGTCTTTGTTGAGTCGTTGTGCTCTTTTCCATCTCTTACCGCGCCCTCTCGGTTAGAGGACCATATCCCAAATGAAACCCTATTCTTAATCAACACCCTCGATCCCTGGTACGGGGACATCATTGTCTATCTGTAGACGTCCTCTTTTCGTCCTGATATGTCTAAGGACTCTCGGTGACAAATTCGCCATCAATCTCAGCCCTATCGTATTATTGGGGACACCTTGTACCGTCTCGGTGCCAACTCTGTTCTCCGCCGATGTTTAACGCTCGAGGAAGCTGATCGAGTTTTAAATGACTGTCATTCTGGCACCTGTGGTGGTCACATTTCTGAATATGCTACTGCTCAAAAGATCCTCCACACCGGTTACTTTTGGCCCTCCATCTTTAAGGACTGCATTCTTGTCGTCCGCTCCTGTCACGAGTGCCAAATCTACCAGCGGAAGATGTGTGTGCCTCCCACTCCACTGCACCCTGTTGTTACTGTCGGCCCTTCTGCAAAATGGGGCATTGATTATATGACCTGTAACACCCGCTCGGCCGAGGGCCATGGGTATATCATCGTTGCCATTGATTACTTCACAAAATGGGCCGAGGCAATGCCCACACTATCTGAAGAGGGTCACACAGCGGCGCAGTTTTTGTTTAATCATATTATCTCTCGGTTCAGAGTCCCTTAGGCTATCATCACTGATCACGGTAAGCATTTCCGTAATCATATGATGACTGAGCTTACAACCCAGTTAGGCTTGCGACATGTTAGCTCGACTCCATACTATCCTCAGGCCAATGGCCAAGTAGAAGCCGTCAACAAGGTTCTAGTTACGATGCTTCAACGAACCATTGGCATGCACAAGTCCAACTGGCACTTGATGTTGTTCTCTACCTTATGGGCCTACCAAAATTCTGTGAAGGATGCCACCAGTTTCACTCCATTCCAATTGGTTTACAGACTGGAAGCTACCCTTCCCATCGAGTGCGAGATCCCTTCGTTGAAATTAGTCGTCGAATTGCTCCTCGACACTACCCCGGTAGAAAAACGCCTTCTTTACCTAGAGCGACTAGACGAGACTCGTCGAGTAGCCTCTCTAGCTATCGAAGCACAAAAGAAGAGAGTGAAAACTCACTTCGATCATACTGTTCATCCTCGTTCTTTTGTTGAGGGATATTTAATCCTGCTCTACGATTAAGCCAATGATAAGCTGGGGGCAGGCAAATTCGAGCCCATGTGGAATGGGCCTTATATTGTAAAGTGAGTTTTGCATAAAGGGGCCTATGAGTTGATTGACTATGAAGGGAACCCTCTGGATAAGCCTCGAAATTGGCTTTACTTGAAAAAATATTATGCGTGAATTCCATGCACTCTGATTTGTACATACGTGTGTTTTAGCAGGTTTGTTGTGTGTGTGCGTGTTTTCATGTTTTGGCTTGGTGTGTCGGCATGGTTGTCGCTTATTGTGTCTTTTTGCTTCTTGTGCAGATGTCTGGTGCACCTTACGTTGGTTTCGCCGATGGTGCCTCCCATAGTACACGCAACCTATCTTCTGTGGCATGGGTGATCTACGATCCTCATGGTGAACTGGTAGACCTTCAAGGTGTTTGTCTAGGTTGTACCACAAACAATGTCGCTGAGTACAGTGCAGTTATTGAGTTACTGGCCGAGGCGATTAATCTCGGTATTCGAACATTGGTTATGAACCTGGATTCTCAGCTTGTCGTCTACCAGCTCAATGGGCGATATTCCGTCAGAGACCATCAGATTTTAAGGTTGTATTTACGTGTTAAATTGTTAGAAAGTAATTTTGATTTCATCACATATCAACACATTCCAAGGCGATTAAACACGTTAACTGATGCATTAGCTAATTATGTATTAGACAAACATTTGCATAACATGTAATTAAAACAGCAGATAGAAGTATAAAAACACAATAGACCATAGGAATATGTATATATATATATATCATGTGGCGCACCGAGGCGCTCAAAAAATAAATGTATATGTCCAAGCAGAGTCTGTGCTCTCCGTACATCTAAGACACATGTCTCTCAAAAAATCATCAACAATAAGTAACCCTAGGCATCTACTGTGGCGGGTTGTGCTCTCTATAGCACACTGCCACTCGTGCCACCCACCTCAACAAGTAGTGCATCCTGGGTCTCACTCCTACTGTGTGGATCTGCAACACCACAGGTACCTCCTCGACCCCCACGTAGTCGGGGATCCCCACCACCAGACCCTCGAGGTTCTCAGACACTGTCTCCATTTCATCATCCGTCGGAGGAGCCACCGCCAGTGCTCCGATGCCCTATGCATCCCTCCGTGCCTCTGGAGCCAGCCCAACAAGTCTCACTGGTCCCACGTCTGCAATTCCACAGTGATCATTATTAGGACATATACATGAAAAATTTTTAAAAAACATCATAAAAAATAAAATGCAAAATAATGTGATCAAGTATCTTACCACCATCATCCCATTGCTTGCCTGGGGGCAGCTGCATGTCAGGATCTCCGTGGAAGTCTATGCCAGCATATGGCCAATCCTCGACGAAGATCACCTGGCACTCCAGCCACTCTCAAAACAGTATCCCCCATGATACTAGTCGTCCACCACCTCCTCGTTGCATGACGTGTGCCCACCGTGTAGCTCTGGTCTCACGTGGTCTGGGTGCATCTAAATCCATGTCCTGTAGCTACAGTTCCGGCACCCGCTCTAGCATGAGCAGCACTAAGATGGATCCGTAGCCAAACTGCTTCGTCTCTCCTCGATGACATCTGGTAAGTTGCCTTTTCATGTTTGTCGTCATTGTTTCTGCCCAGTTAAACATGGTGGGATTAAGACATTCGAGAGCCAGTCGGAGATGGATATTTGAAGCCTCATGTTGGGCTTGGGAGCCCGCTTCCTGTGTCACCATGAACAACGTAGCACGAAGAATCACGTCGTTCACTGTCAGGATTGCCACCTTCCCGCTCTTTGTTTTTCGTGCCTTGGGCCACACTAGTGCCATAATCATCTCTAGTGATTCGTCCCCAGGACGTTGGCCCTCCAAGATTATCCTCTCACCCCAACAGGATAGCCCGATCAAAAAATATATGTCTGTGTCCTCAAATTCAATATCCCGGCCTCGGATAATGAATTTCCCATCTGTGGGATTCCAGGCCCGGATTAGTAGCTCCAGTAAATCAGGATGTGACCGGAGGTGTGGAGTAAGGAAGAATTTGAGCAATCTGCATGCTCGCAATGTGTTTCGGCACCCCACATCGGCGAAAGCTTGGATATCATTGTCATCATGCGTTCGTTCTTGCCAGATGAACGCCATTATAGCCTGCATGATGGAAAAAATCAATTAGCACCCTTTTTGCGAATTTCTAAACGTAATTTGTTTTAAAAAATGGTCATGCGGCGTCATCTCGTATGCTTCTAAAATAGACACGATGATGCAAGGGCGTTAGTGTTGTTTTTCCGCGGTCATTGTGGAAGTACATCACTTATCTGCGATGATAGGGGCGCGTTCTGTGTAAATTTTTTCGGCCATCGCGGACCCGATAGCTATATCCGCAATGACCGAGCGGCGGAACATGGTTTGAAAAATCCACCCAAACTCACACATTTCACGGATAATGCATGGAAAAAGACATTGAATTGAAGCGTAAGATGAGGTCTATCTACCTGGACGAAGTTTCGGGACGAATGATGGACGAACGGGCCGGAATTAGCTCGCCAACTTTGGTGCTCCAAAACGCTCTACAGTGCATAAACAGTAACAATGGCAAAAAATCAACGGTTTAACCCTGCTTTTATAGTAATTTTTGGAAAATTAAAAATTATATTTTATAAATGTGGGTTTTTCCTCATTTTTACCATATGTTTAAGTTAAAATACAGTTTTTCTAGCTATGTTGTTCATTTTATATCGAATGGGTTTACGTGTGACAAGTTTTGTGTAGGTTTACGGGTGATGGAGTTTCATGTACACTTGATCCATGAAGTCGTCTTTAAGCCCTTTTCTGACTTAAAACATGAAAATATTGCCGAGTTGTTCCTCCTAACTCGTTAAAAGTAAATAAGAGGCGGTCATCTTTAAGCTCTTTTTCTAATCGTTTAAATGAGAAAACATTGTCGGGCCTTTGTCGTTTCAGGCTCGTTAATGGTTACGAAATGACATGATTTCGGCCTCTTTTCTAATTTTTCTGATCAAAGTCACTAATCACGAAAAGTACTCCTCGATCGTAATGGTCAGGTGGTTCTTTCGAGTATTATTTTATACTTTTTTGAGCTCGAGAGACACAACTTTACGAAAAAGGACCCCCCTTGGAGTTTTCTTTTCCGTGTCTTTTTCAAACTCCCTAAACATAAAAAAGACTCCGAGTTTTACCTATTTCGGACTCGTTAAACTCTGACGACATTGGACTCGTCACCATGACAAGACTCGAGCTTCTCCTCCCTAGGGCTCGTTAAACTATCACTAGGTTGGATTCAATAACAGGTTTATCATCGATTGTCTATGGCAGCAAGTCACTCTTGAACATCAACACTTCTACTTCTTGTCGGGTTGGGACATCCATACATCCTCATTTGGCCTTCCGTGGGTTTGGGTTGTCATTTAGCCTCATTCCATCTAATCCATGTTGTTTTCATCAAGCTTCTGATCCTTTGGTACCTGAGTGCTGCCACCCTCCGGAGTCGTGTCACCGACATATTCAAGAGTATAATCCTTCTGCGGTTTACACCTCTTTCCCCTTCTCTGATACTCTTTTTCGCCATCTACCACTTGTTCCTTATCTCATGTCGTTGATGAGGGAAACATTATGTCCCTCCTACGATAGGTCGTCTCCTGTCGACATCAGCTCATTATCCAGGAGATTGATCTAGAGATCCCCTTTGGCACCTTAGAGCTTGCATGCCTCAATGGCAAGTTCTTCGCACCTGAAGGTCGATTTGCATCATTGGTTGTCGATTGGGTGATTCCACGAGTGTTCAAATTTAGCTCCTTTTTCACACTCCGTGGATTGTACTGGACAGTACCTTGAGAACCATTGGCATTCTTGGTGGTTTCTCTCGCGCTTGTTTACGGTTTACATCATCGACCAGTAATCAAGCGACTTTCTCTCATGCTCGACTTCAGCACCTCTATTCGCATGTTAGAATTTGTACTATGGTTGGTTGGGTTCAAGACCCCGAACTCAGATTACAGACGTTTAGGTTGCGTGGATTGGTTTATGGTTACATGACTCGTTGATGGATGGCTGCGACCATACCTAAGTCTTCATGGATGGCTGCGACCATACCTTTATCATTATCATGGTCTCATTAGCTAGATGGTTGCGTCCATACCACAGACCTATTTCGTATGTCTTATGGATGGCTGCGCCCATGCCTAGACTACATGTACTTCAGAGATATCAGTTCGACTTGCGTACAGGTTCTTCCAGATGGTGTTCCAGCTCAGTTGTTTTGTAAACCATTTCACCCCTCCCACTCTCTCTGGCTTCATAGTTTAGGGGGCATCTATTACACAGTAATTTATCACCGCTTTCACTCCCGGTCTTCTCACTATGTCATGTGTCCAAGTCAAACATGCTTATGACAGACAAATGCTCTCCTATGCTACCAATTGACCCGCTTTTCCTAAAGTATCTACCTCACCGTGGCTATTGGCCTAATAAACGCGCTGAAAGGCGTGCATGAATAGACCTACCGCGCTGCCAGCACGGAAGTACACCTAATTCCCGCAATGGCCTGATTTTAAGCACCAGTGCGGGGCTATGTTTTCCCTTTAGTGATGATCTGGCTATATGCACTGATCACTTGCGATGTCAGTGTTGAAGCTCAGTTTCCAGATTGGGCGAATTGTTCCAACAGTCGGCCTTCCAGATGACACCAGACCTGGTTGTTGGCCTTGTTTATGTCGCCCTTCCTTCCCTAGTGTGGAAGTTCCGTAAATTGTGCTACCTTCCTTGGTGATAAGCTCTCCTTTCCCCCATTCATGGAGACTCATTCTCCTACTTAAACTCTCACCATTGATATGCATTGCTAGTTCCTGATAGTTGGCTAGTTGAGCAGTGCTATTAGTGTTTGTGAGTTTTGCTAGATAGCTGGTGTTAGAGTGATAAGTGTGGGATTGTTGATAGCTTGTGGAAGGTTGTGAAATGCCCTTGATCTTGTGTAAAACTCATGAGTGAGAGAGATCTTGTATGTTGGGAGATCCATCTTCAAAGAGTGAATGCTTGAAGAACATGCTGGCTGGACTCTTTCTGAGAAGGCTTGTGATGTCAAGACTTTGGTTGTAAGCTGACTCTTATTTCATTATTAATGCAATCAATGATGTTTTCCTATGTCTTGTATGTAATGTACTTGATAGCTCATGGCTTCTTGACTTTGTGAGTAAATAGTTCATTGTTGTATCTGGTTACGTGATTTGTTGTATTTCCTTTCCTTTATTTCAGGTTGATCACTGATTGAGGAGAAGGAAGCGAAAGCTGGAGCAGCGCAATGGAACTCCATCGACCACCAGTTGAGGTAGGCCTCCAACTTTAAACTGTTTAAGGAAAGCTATTGTTGATCTGTCCTTGTTTGTGACTAGACCCACTCTAGGGCTAGAGGGGTTGCCTCTGTCCGCAGAGGGAACACTTTCCTGCATCAAAATGCAGATTCTTACATATTGTGGGTATGTGTGGTTCTTAACCTGCACCATTTGTCCTCCAAACCATGAACCCTAGGGCTCGGAGTACCTCCCAAGATACACAAATCAACACTCCCTCTTAGTGATGGAGGTACTTCCCGTTGGGTGATTTAAATTTATGTTAAATCCATGTCATTTAATTTGTCAACCTGGGGTTTCGTGAACTTAGAAGCAAACCAAAATATATGGGACCTCAGATGAAACAGGTGTAGGAATTTTTTTTAGAATGGAAACGCATATTACAAATCTAAACTATCATATCTATTTTATGAAAGTATAAAAGTGTTTGATCAATGAAATTATTTTACTTTAGAAGATAGAAAAGAGTCTCTTGTTCAAGAGTCCTGATTGTCCTTCTACAATATTTCTATATTAACATTGCCAAATATCTAAGAGAGCAAGAAAGAAATGAAAGCAAGTAAATATTATTTTCAGTTCAGTTCTTAGCTCATGGAGAAGAGTCTCCTAATGGTTCGTAATTTTGTAAATTTAAAATGAAAATATACAAGAATGATCGAATCTAGTTTTTGTGAGTGTGATTTAATGAAATAAAAATGAAATCAATCTAACCTCGTACTTGTTTGAAACCATCGAAACCACCTTTCTATAAGACTTTCATAGGTGTGATTTCCACTCTGATTTAGATCATGCTGCAACTTCTCTCCATCCTCCTCAATCTCCTATTCAAATAATTGTTTATCGTCAAATATACAAGATTCTTCGAATGTTAATTCATTGTTTTCTTCTGGAGGAGTAGTTAAACTGTTGGCTGTTGTCAAGATCTCTTCTTCGCAAGAAGAGGAGATCTTGGCACCTGCTAGGATCTGAGCGAGTTTTTCCAAACTCATACTCATTGTTTTTATTATGTTTTTTTTTTTTTTTAGTGAATGGGGGTTTTTTATTTGTGTTCTATTTCTATGTTTTTTTTATATGAGAATAAACTTAAATGAAAATGCCTAAATGAAATTAACCTTAAATTAAAAAATGATCCGAAATGAAAATTCTTCCTAAACAATCCTCCTAGCTAGCTTACATCTAATTTTGCTTCCTCGGAAATGGCGCCAAAATGTTGGGCAATTTAATTTTCTGTTAAATCCCTGTCATTTAATTTGTCAACCTGGGGTTTCGTAAACTTAGAAGCAAACCAAATATATGGGACCTCCGATGAAACAGGTGTAGGAGGTTTGTTTAGAATGGAAATGAATATTACAAATCTAAACTATCAGATCTATTTTATGAAAGTATAAAAATGTTTGATCAATGGAATTATTTTACTTTAGAAGATAGAAAAGAGTCTCTTGTTCAAGAGTCCTGATTGTCCTTCTACAATATTTCTATAATAACATTTCCAAACATCTAAGAGAGCAAGAAAGAAATGAAAGCAAGTAAATATTATTTTCATTTCAGTTCTTAGCTCATGGAGAAGAGTCTCCTAACTTAGGAGGACTTGATTGCCCTTCTCACATAAAAACTAGCTACTGAAAGGAAATCAATATTCACATAAATGTAATCTAGGAAAGCATATAAGAAAGTAAATCTTGTTTCAATTTAGTCTAGCTCATGGAGAAGAGGCTCCTATCTGAGGAGATCTCGGTTGTCCTTCTCACATAAAAACTAGATACTAAAAGGAGATCAACCTTCACACAACAAAAACATGGCCATAACATGAATTCATACTGAAATTATCTACAAGTATTTACAACAAAGAAATAAGATGAACATCATAATTAAAATTAGAATATTCACAACATTACTCTACAACAAAGTGTACTTATCTCAATATGGGGATCCTTCCATTCCTCAATGAGCACACATGAACAACTATCACACCTTAAGAATCAAACAACACTCATAACTCATGATTTGGAGAAAATGATATTATTCATGTTGAATGAACAATCATAAATCTGGTGCTAATGAATAACTGATAACTGTTCTCCCCTTTCCTTTGAAGGATGATCCTCTTATTTATACATGAATTAGGGATATCTACTCAATAAATTTAGATCCCTTAAATATCTACTAGACCCATACTTGTCTCAACTTATCCCTAAATACTAGATACAAATCCCATGACACATCAATATCTCCATGATATATCTCCTTGGAATATGGTCCACCTCTTGAGTTGAAATTCGAATTTGATCTTGGGAGGCCACATAAGGGTGCCTTGGAAGCTTCCAACTAATCTACACATGTCATCAAACTCAAGCTACTTTTAGGTATAAGCAAATATATGTTTTTTCTCTAACTTTTAATCATAAATTCACTCTAAATACATAATATTAATAACTTTGGAAAATGAAGATATGAACCCATATGGTATTGGAAATATAGAGTTATGTAATGATAATGTGATGAGGTGAGGTGACAAAATGAGGATAAAGGTGAAAATGGAGTGAAAATGTATGTTAATTTGGCGGCCCAACACTTCCAATACTAGGAAGTATCTTTTCATCTTCATCAATGCTCGCAACACTTGCACAACTCCTCTCGCTCACAATGGCAGCAATCCATGTACAGTGAACTACACCCTCCTTGAAAGTGTCGTTGTCACTATTGGAAGCATCCTGCTTCTTCTTGTTATCCTATAATGCCTTCCACTCTTTCCATGATTCCTTCTTGGAAGTTTTATGAGCACCCTTACTCACCACTAACCACGCGTTCTTCTTGGGTTGTAGAGTCTCCCTCTGAATTTGCAAGCTCCCTCTCGAACTATACTCCTTTTGAGTATTTGGAACTTGGACCTTCTCAAAAAAGTGTACCTTCTTCTTAGAAACTTGTGCCTTCTCCTCTAAAGCCTACACTTGCACTTGCTTCTCTGGAACCTTCACTTGCTCCACCTACTTCTTTCAAGGATCCATAGTGTTTCCCATCAACTTGTAGATACATGCTCTCTAACTCCAAGTACAATCCCATCAAAATTAGAGCCTTTGAGCCTGAGTCTTTCCTTCCCATCCTGGAATAAGACCTAAAACCCTTTTCTCTTGATCATCGAGATGGAAATCACATTATATCTGATTCTTGGTACAAACAGTACATCCTGGACCCGCATCATACATCCTGTCTCCATCCTTAATGGCACAAGACCCAATCCTCGGATCTCCAACTGACTCTTGTCACCCAACACCATGTGCAACTTCAAGTCCCATCTAGCTAGAGTCTCAAAAACATCTTGTGACCTCGTCATATGCTTTGTCGCACCATTGTCCACGTACCATCCATCCTCTTTGTTAGTACTCTGCGAGAAATGAGAAATCATAGCAAAATACTCCTCTTCATCTTCCAATCTTCTAGTGAGCTCATCCATCTCTTCTTTATTGTTAATAAGGGTGGTCTGCTTCTTTTTTCTTCTCTCATCATCTCCCTTCTTCTTCTTCATACATCTCGATGAAATATGACCCATCTCACCACAGTTGAAATACTTGACTTTACTCATGTCCTTCTTTTTCTTACCCTTCATTCATGATGCAATTACCACGTCATCATTTGAATCTTTCTGCTTCTATTAAAGATCCTCATCTCGCAACTCTTCCTGAATGAAGTTATTCCCACAACCTATCCCAGTCTGGCAGCTTCTCCATGGCAATGATTCCTTTAATGAAGGGCTTTCATTCCTCATTGAACCCTTTGAGGAAATCTTTAGCATATCTTTATCTAAGACAAACACATTATTGGCCGCAATCTCATATTTAATCTAAGACAATATCATCAGATACGAGTTCACGCTTTCACCCTTTAACATCTTGGTGGACTTCAACTTATCCTCCAATAACATTACCCAGTTCTCGTTCTTATTCTGGAACAAGTTTTGAAAGACACCCACATCTCATGTGCGATTTTCTTCCCAGACAAATGAGGTATTAGGGCATCCCTCACACCATATAGGATGATCAGTCTCGCCATCACATCCAAATCTTCCCATATTTCCTGCTCCTTAGGGTCGGTTGGCTTCTTGATTTCTTTCTCAGAAAAATCCCAGATATTGTTGACTTGCAAGATCAACTTGATAATTTCCTTCCATGGACTATAGTTAGACAACCCCTCCAACATGTCCTCATATCAGATACCTTCCTGTAACTTCAACATTGTAGTGAACCCTTCACTCACAATGTGACCAACTCCCTCTCACGATGTACTTTGTTATGCATGACTCTGATTTACTTACTTCCAAAGTAGCTCAGACACCCTCTGATACCATGTTGAATTTCCACGATCTTGGGTCTAGGTTAGAATCTTCAAATCATTGATGCTACTAAACCAAGAATCTCACCCATAAACTACTTTGCACAGCAGAAATATAAAGCAGTAAATCACATATGCACAATATAACATTTTTAAACAAAATTGTACAATAATGTACAATCACCATTCTTCATTATATTAATCCAAATCTGATGATACAACAATCTATGGTTACAAGATACAATGACAAACTTGGCTACAACACTTCTATGTTGTATCTTCTCCTGTCGGTCTGTCGCGCCCATACTGCTCACTATTAGTGTCTTAGTCCATCAAGGCCACTACACATCAAGACTTCGGGAGGGTTACCTCCTATCACTGCTGCAAGTCATGTTTGTTATAATGAACAAGGGCTCATCAACTGCTCTCTGGGTTGGCCAATTCCTGATCTCCAATCTTCCAGGCTAGTAACAACTTTTGTCCATCAAAGTGTTTCACTTCGGCACCATCCTTCACCCAACCTAGCTACTTTTTGTCCTTCAAGATATTTCATCTAGGGTTGTAGCCAACACTCTTCCCTCCAACTAGCTCTAGGACACCCAATCTTGTCACTGTTGGATATGCTACTAATATGACTTTTCCTCACCTCAGAAATTCATATAAGTGACTCCAACATGCTACTCTATAATCTGATCCAAACATTGGTCAAAACCATGACCCAAAATGTGATTTTCAAGTCTGTTACATTGTTGCCATATTAGTGACTAGTTAGGGCATCATGGGCACACTGCAATAGCCCTAACCAAGCACCCAACAGCCCTTATTTTTTATGGCCCTACCAAGGAATCATTCCCCTCATCTGTGCTTCTATTATGGGCACAAGTCTACCCCAAAATATCCCTACACTGCCCTTGTTCTAAGGTGGTTAGGCCTACAACCTACCACAATTAAACTGTCACCTACATCCATCCCCAAAATAGAGAATCCTTGCCTCGGTTGTTGCCCAATAGACCTCCTTTCACCTGCGTTTATTCCTTACCAACTCGGCCTTTCTAAGTTATGTGACAACACTCCATGCAGTTAGAGAAGCACCCAAACCAGCCCTAAATCCACGATGTTATATCCTCTTTTCCTGCGGCCAAGTAGAAGCTAATATGCTCCCTTATCTGAGTTCGTTAGCTCTCCAACATTGCCTTTATGTTGCACTTCTTGGATGCTCAAAATAACTCCATATCACATTTTATATATACCATAAATAAGGGCTCCAAAAATGTCATGTTTGAAGCAACACATCCATTAGATTCTTCAAGTTAGCCTACTTGATATTCAATAATATATATGTCAACTTCAAAAATTCATATCTCTCTAACAACAACTCGGATTCACATGATTTTCAAATTTCTCAGAACTATGATCCTCATTCATCACATGCCATGAATCCATCATGGTTTTTCCCCAAAAGACGATGGGTGACAAGACCCCATACTTGGGTTCCAAGCCCACAAGTTGCCATGTGGCACTTTGTCCTCCAAACCCTGAACCCTAGGGCTTGGATTACCTCCCAAGCTACACAAATCAACACCCGAGTCACAAACTGAACCTGTTGCATGAGCCTACATCCATAGACAACCATACCCAGATTCAGAGTTGTAGCGAGAGACGTAGAAGCCCCTGAGCATAACTATGGTTGGTGGCCTTCCTTAAACACTGCAGTTTGAGACCTCCCTTTCCAGGTTTAGGTTCTCTCTTTTTTCCACAGGTTGAGGTTCTCTTTTTTCACACAGGTTGAAGACCTCCCTTTTCCAGGTTGATGGTCTCCCTCTTCAAAGCATTAAGGTGCACTTCATCTAGTAGAAGGTTCAACTTCTTGCTATATTTGGAAGAGTTTCAAGAATCACACTAAGTGTTCCAAGTTGAGACCCAAAGGTCTCCCTTTTCAAAAAAATTGGGGAGCACTTCCTCTAGCAAAAGACTTCAATTTCTAGCCATATTTGGAAGACTTCCAGGAACTACACTAAGCATTCCAATGTTGGTGGCCATCCTTAAACCACCACCAGTTGAGACCTTGAGTTCTCCCACCTTATGCCATCTTTTCAGAAAGCACATTCAACCATTGGTTGCCACTTTTGTATTACAGCTCTATTTTTAGACTCGTATATACCCCTTCGAATTAAGGAGGGGAATGTTGGACACTTAATCCGCTAAGGGTTTTGGTGTGAAAGTTGAACAGTCAAAGGGAGTCCAAGAGACCTTGGAATATGAATCCAAGAGTCATAGAAATGTATTATAAAAGTACATATTTGTGAATAGAAATGCATTCACATTTATCCTATTTGGTTGTCCATTATTCTTGTATGTTTAATAGGAACAATAAACACATTTAACATACACATATTTACAATATAAACTCCAAGTCAATGGATATCATAAGAAGATACAAATTGCAGCAATAAATAGAGGAATTGACAACATTATGGTACATCACAACATGGACCAAAAAAATCATGAGCAAGAAAAGGAAAGATCCTTTAATGGAATGACTACTCTTAGAAGCCTGAGAGTTGAGTTGAAGATTTGCAAAGTGAAAATTGAAAGGCTCATCAGAAAACAAGAAAAACATGCAAAACTAAATACAATGCTACTACAAAAATTGTCCTATATACAAAGGTTGTTGCAATATGCATCAACTTCTAGAGATATAGAAGAGTGTCATAATGAAAACATCAAAAGGTTGGGAAGAAGAGAAATTGACATGTTGGGGATGCGAAGAAGAACACATTATCTGTGAATGCCCTAACAAACAACTAAATAATAATATTTCATGTAAACCCTAGACACATGAACCATGTTGACAGTGTTGGACCCGCCAACATGTCAAGGGGATATCCCCGGTAAGAAGTCCCAATTAGACCTTAGACTGTTTGGTGTAGGATTCCCAGTAGTGGGTTGTAAGGTAATTCCTTGACCGCAATGTCGCACAGAGGCAAGTAAGATAACTATGTCAGTAGCAAGGGTGTGACTAATGCAGTGAGTCAAGGAATGAGTGTGATAGATTCCAACACTTCAAAGGGAGAGGAAGGTGAAGGTGAGTTCCAAGTTGAAAGGGATCAATCCCAACTCGGCTAGGAATACACAACACAAAGGACATGCATATATTCTAGTAGAGAAGTTGACATGGATGCAGCAATCCCAACATACAACGTAAGATAACACGATAACACTCACGGATCAGTCTAAGACGAGTGTGACGATTGATATAACAAGGTTCAAAGAAAGGTATGTCTGGTGTTTGGCAGAGAAGTTGACACGAACGGTGATAGTATTAACAACATATGCAACACATTAACAACAAGATTCATATAATTTCATACAAACCAGTTCATATACAAGTACGTAAGTTAAACAACATATATCATTAAGGCAACTGAAGTAGCCCAACTACAATAACAACATATGCATGAAAATGTGCTGCCTTTTATTATATAAAGAAGTGTAAGTCACAATCATACAATACACCATGTAAACCTTCTAGCCCTATCAGTAGAATGTTACAACCACATCCACCTGCTCCTCCAAAGAGATGTACTAACTTCGTGCAATGGAGAAGCCAAGGCATGTTATGATACTGTCCAAGCCTTCTTCAAGATAGTCTTAGTAGAAGCTTGGTTGACCAAAAGCATATACAATGAGTTATGAAGGATTGTTTATAGCAAAGGGTGGGGTGACCCTTGACATTCCCCTTTGTGACAGTTCAACTACCCTCATGACTCTCCACCTAGTCTATGATTATTACATTCAATTGTTGACACTCGACTTACACTTGACATGACTCAACATTACAATGCACATGTGCTCATGTGAGATAACATGGCTTGAGAAAGCCTTGCAAGACACCACTGGCACTCGATCTGATGCAGTGAGACCAACTCTTTGACATGCTTGTTGTTACATAGTAATTTGTCACCATTTGTCACCGTCCCTATTTACCCCTCTCCTGCATCTTGGAGGACTCATTCCGGGACTTGTGAGAAGTGACAAGACTTGAAACCACTTGCATCATCCACCTCTGAACATGAGCTTCATATGCCCTGAAGACATCTCCTGCACCTTGCCCTTAAAAATAGCCCTTTTTACATTAGCGCTGGCCCACTGTGTTATGCCCGTGCCAATGGGGAAAAT
>APFE030329986.1:52393-62517 GCA_000404065.3 Pinus taeda
AGTTGCAAGAAGCCTTCTTTGTATCCATAAGGCTTTACCTAAGTAAGGAGACTTTGTCACTAAAGAGAGAGAGAGAGAGCTTGTCCCTCACCCCTTCAAGCTTTTGTAAGACTTGTGTAGCTGAGCACCCAACCAAAGGAGGACTTGACGTCAGGACGCTGGTTGTATTCTCCTTTGTTGATTATTAATAATAGATGACTATCATTATGGTTCCATTCTCATTGTTGTAATGATTAATGTTGAATTATGCCCTTCCTGACTGATGTATAATTGCATATATTAGATTTCACGCTTGTGTTTGTGTTGTTCTCTTTGTGTGCAGGTGTCCATTCACGAGGATAGTGGAGGATTGTGACCGGCTGAGGCAAAGGAGTGTGGGCAACGTCTCTTCTACAAATGAAAGTGTTGGAACTCAAGTAGGTCTTCATCGCCTACCTTTTATTTGCAATTAGGAACTTGCGTGATAGCATTGTTTGATTGTTGCTAGACCCGTTATGGGCTAGTAGGGATCGCCTCTATCCGTAGAGGGGATTTACCTCTCCAACACTTGTGATGGTGAAGCTGGTTAGCTGATGCCAAGCTTGGTCATCTGTGATGGTGTGAGACGACATGGCTTGAGCAAGCCTTGCAAGACATCACTGACACTCGGTTTGATGTGGTGAGACCAACTCTTTGACATGCTTGTGATGGTGAAGTTGGTCAGCTGATGCCAAGCTTGGTCATCCGTGATGGTGTGCATTTACCTCATGGTGACATCTTGTTGAAGAAAACTCTTTCCTCCATTGTAACCAGTGTATTGGTTCGGCCCCTTCATCCAACTCGTCTGCTAACATGTGTATGGCATTATTGGGTATGGATGAACTAGAAACACACTGATGCATAGTGTCATTGATGATCTCCAATTGTGTGTTGGTGATCATGTGCATCAATTTTCCGAAGTACATGTTCAACCCCAGCTGTACTTGCTTGTTGTCTTCACCTTGGTGAGTGTGTTGAATGGGTTGGATTGCATGTGTGCACTCAACGACATGCATGCTATCGGATCCTTTGCATGTGATCAACAACATTGCTCACCATGTTTTCTCTATGTCAGCTACTGGGATGGATCCTTAACTTGTATTGGCACAGTTTCATCCATGAGTGCATGTTGCGCTCACTGTTGTTCATATTCATGTGGCAATTCATTGGACTATCTATGCAGCTTCATGTTCTTCCTGAGTTGTAGCTTTAGCACATGCAACTCCTTCTTTGTTCCATCTTCTGCCTTTGTGAGATCTTCATGTCGCGTCGTCACTTCATAA
Source organism: Pinus taeda (assembly GCA_000404065.3). Lineage (NCBI taxonomy): Eukaryota > Viridiplantae > Streptophyta > Pinopsida > Pinales > Pinaceae > Pinus > Pinus taeda. Next base: position 53,695 of record APFE030329986.1, read on the forward strand.
CCTGAGTCTCCAAAGTTTCTTTCATTATCAGTGGATCTACTTAATCTTGCAACTTTGATATGCCTCTATGTTTTCAGCAACCTTCCTCTTGCATTCGTTGCGTTTGGTATAATGCCTTCAGTTGTTGTTCACGATGTTGCTCATTGTGATGTTGCTGCTTGATGTCCTGGTCCCTGAACAACTTGATGTCCTCGTGAGTAGGTAAGCTCATGGACACTTGATCGACTGCATCCCTAAGCATGCTCTGAATGGTGTCTTCATTTCTGCTCTCTTGGAAACCATTGTACTTGTACTACTGAGAGGCAGAGGAACACCTATGATACTTGGAGACATGGAAACACTCATAGAAAGTAATCTATCAGTCGAAAACCAAAATGAGCATGAGAACTAACTTGCAACATACCTTGGGTGAATGATCATGAAGGTTGCGCAATTTTAGCTAGGAGGTCGGGAGACCGATTGCCAAGACTGCACAGGGCATAGTCTGGGTTGCTAGGAGACTAAATGATTGCTAGAACTGCAAAATGTGCAATCCAGTTGGGTAGTTGGTTGCTGGGATTGCAGAATAAGCGATTACAGCTGGGAGATATTGCTGGCACATGGACAGATTTGTGCAAACTTTTGGGCCAAGCAGCCACTGACCTCCAGAAATTTGCAATTCAGTCCAGGAGGCCAATGCTGGGCCAAAATGTGCAAATCTAGAGGGGAAGGTGAGCCTTCGTTATCCAGATTGCACAATGAAGCCTTGGTGAAGGCAAAGGCCGAGCCAAGGTTGGCCCAACTCACCGACGGGAAACTGAAAGCAAGTAAGTCAATGAAATGCATGGTGACATTAGTGATAGAAAAAATGATAAACAATGCATGCAAAACATGAATGGAGGATTGATCAAATAGATCAACATTCATGTGGGTGAGGCAATTCGCTAGTTGGGCGAATGTCCGTACAAAACAATTTCATGCATGCAACAGTAGTGAGATAGAAACAGAAATTGAAACATAGCTAGGACAAGCTAGAATATATATAAATGACAGCAGGCATTCAAATAAATCAAGAAAACAGCATTCACACAAGCGAATACACAAAAAGTGACAGAAATGCTGAAAAAGACAAGTTGAGGCCACTTACCCGTGAATAGTTGAGCCGGATGTGTCGAAGAGTCATGGATGTGTTGTGGGTTGTCAGAGATCCAAGATTGATGTGAATGAATGAGCTCTGATGCATCGAATAACTAAGTTTGGTCTCAAGATGTGCATGCAAGAAATCTAGGAAAAAGCGACACTTGGAGGGAAACTTCTAAAACAACTTTGCATGTAACCCCTGGCTACTAAAAATAGGTCCCTAAATCATGGGATTTCTTTTGCATGTTTCCTCTTACTATTCCAGGAAGATCAAGTCATGCATGCATGCAAGTCAATTTTCCTCGGTCCTGGGTGGAATTGGTCAACTAGACTGTCCATGCATGCCAGTGCTCAACTGCTTGGGAAAAATGTGCATTCCTGACTATAAGCTAGGTTGACTGCCCAAGGGGATTGCGCAATTTTTGGGCCCAATAGCTGACTGCTACCTAGATTTGAGCAAATGCACGGTTGAATTGCCTGTTGATGGGAAAAATTGCGCAATTCCTACTGGGAGGGTTGGCTGGCAGGATTGTGCAATCCTGGAGCCCAACAGGTTATCAGAGGGAATTGTGAAATTCCTGGAGGGAAAGGTCAGTTGTCCTCCAAAAATGTGCAAATTTCACTTGGAAGTTGCTCATCTTGTAGTTGGACCAAGTCCGGGTGAGCAGCTTGTGAAGGGAAAAGATCAAACTATGATCGACAGGCTGCCTTTGAGCAAGAAAGACATTGACGCTTGAGTACTTGATGAAGCAAGGCAAGCTGATGTGTAAGGTTGGTAGGGAGGCTCCAAAACAGGCTAAGGCAAAATTTTGGAGGGTGGTTGTATCTGCTACAACAATTGGCGACACACTAGTAGAACTCCAGCTCTCTGTATAAACCTTGTTCGTGAAAAGCAAGTCTAACACCTCCGGAAGTATTGTTCAGTTCTTAGCTCATCTTGGTTTCACACTAACTTGATTGTAAGATGTATCATTTTCCAAGCCCTTAGTCGATTGACACACATTCCAAGCTAAGGCAACACAGTTGTTTCGATTGGGGTTGAGGGGTATATAGGTGCACAAGCAATATAGTCGTCAGAGTGTTAGTTTCATCTCTAGTGTTGCTCCACTGCCATCAGGCCTGGACAGTACCTCAGTGGAGTCACATAGGAACACAAGCATGGCTTCGCTGCCAGCGAGACTAGTCAATAACCCGGCGGAGTTACTTGCATCACCTCCCTACATAAGGATCCTTTCTCTTCTTTCGCCTTATTAATTTTTCATTTTGAATTTTTTTACTTTTCATTTTTTTCATTTTTCATTTTCACGGTGCATAGCACTTATTCATTTCAAAGGTGGAAGAGCGATCCTGACTTATTGAGAGCAGAGGAGGTTGTTCTAGCAAAGAAGTAATTTATTGTATATGTGACGTTCTTGTTAAGGTTTTCCCCCTCACTTTACTCTACTTGACTGAGCTAACAAGGGTTAACCCAAAAACAATCGACTAGAGAAGGTGACACTAGTTAGCGCACAAATGTTGTGCTTTCACCAAGGTTCACTTTGAACAGTACGTATTTTCCTTCAACGTATCATGGACTTAAGAGTAACAAGCTCATCATATAAAGGCAAGATGACAAATAACCAAGTAGTCATAGTTGTACAAGCCCTCTTGTACTTTACCCATCTCGTTTCATGAGTCACACATGGTTTCATGCAAACTAACCTACGAATGAATGAAACAAACAACAAAGCAAAGCAAGAGCAAAAGTGAAAATGAAAGTGAAACAAGTAAACAAAAAAGGAAACAAACAAACAAGCAAATAAAGCATGTAAGAAAACAAGCATGCAAGTAAACAACTGAAAGCAAACACTACTCCTACTCCTACACTAATGGTGCATGGGCCTGATCATGTGAAGTGATACCTCCAATGCAGCTTTTGGCACATTGGTAGACCCATGTGAGTGAAGGCTTGGTCCACGAGTAACTTAATTGTTTGGACCAGCATACAAGAAAGACATGATAATGAAGACAACTACACTCCGTGTTTCAAAGTGCCCATTATAAATAAGTGAGTGCATGTGCATGATGGACAGTTCGTGGACTTATCATGGTGATGTGTGACACTACATACAACTTTGAAGCAAAAGCACACTCTTGACTGAGACATGCAAGCAAATGAAAGAAACAAAGATAACTTTCGTCACACACGAGTGCTTGCAATGTAAGATTCCTCTAATGCATGAGCAATGGGATCGTGCAGTTCAAGTGGAGGAAGTGTGATTTGTGTTTGAGATGGATCTTCAATGAACACAGATGAGTTCTGAGGAGCCTTGGGTGATTGAACAGTTTCATGATCAGAAGTGAGACTAACCCCAAGAGAGCAAGGACCTGACATAACCATCAGCTCAGTCTAAAGTGCCTCAATAGTCTTGGGTATCTCAATTTCATTATCAGGGAGATCATCATAAACTGGTGGCTTCGAAAGATCAACTACGATAGATTCATGATCGTGATAAAAAATGGAAGCAAATGGATCACGACTGCCATAATCAGAAAAATCAATGAATTCTTCAGCATCCTCATGATTAGATGAATCAAACATAGGGGTAGATGAAAATTGAACGAACTCATCCTCTGTGTTTCCAGAAAATACAGATGAAGGATCAAGTAGATCTTTAATGAATAACTTATCCTCTCCATTTTCGAATGATGGACTAGCATCCAGTGAGTCCTGTGAGTGATCAAAAATGGGTGCATCTGTATATGAAGAGACACACACAAAATCATGGATGGCAAATTCACCAAAAAAACTAGGAAGAAACAGAGCGTGATCGGATGGAAGGGAGTCATCCTTCGCTGAGTGTTGATGTTCAAGCTCCCACTCATACTCTTCATGAATGACAGCACATGTTGGTTGTGCAATACCAACTCTGTCAGTGGGTTGTTCCTCGTTTACAACAAGTGAAGAGTTCGGAATGGATGAACACAAGGCAGCATCATTTGTAGGAACACCTGGGTGTGAAGACAGAGGTCGAAAAAATGAATGCATATGATAACTCGAAGGACTCACAACCAAATCTGCGTGAAAATTGTGTGGATTGATGTTGAGAGGGTGCGAAGGATGAACAGATGTGCAAACATGATTCTCAGCATCACTAGGCGATGTTGGAACTGTTGAATGAAAGGGAGGCAAACAGCCCATTGAGACACTGCCTGCTCCCACATGGGATTGCGCAGTTCCATCAATGAAGAAGGTTGAGTGAGGCTTGACATCAAGCTTCCTATTGGGATGGGAAGATTTCTAAAGATAGTACTCAAACCGGTCCCAGAGATAAGTGAACTTCATCTGGCCCTTTGGAGCTTGAAACTGTAAGTCACGGAAGCGCTACCAAAAATCAATCACAGATTCATGCAGAGCCCTCCGTTGTTGTGACAGTCTCTGGTTAAGATGGTCTGGATCAAAATGATGGAATATGTCTTCAATAATATCACAGAAGTGCTAACATGAGTGCATGGTGTCAGCCAATAGGCTGAGCACCCAATGAAATGGGGATTCGTGAAGTGTGAATGCAAGCAGCAGACCGACCTGTTCGTCAATAAACTCATTTTCCTTGTAAATCATGGAAAGGAAGTTATGTAAGTGCTCAGGCCAGGCCACTTCACCTTCACCATCATACGTGTGAGTGGACAAGAGATTGAAAAGCTTCTCCAAGATGGAGACATATCCATGATTCAAAAAACACCTCGGGGTAAGAAGAATGCAAGATTCCGTGGAAGATATGCAAAGGTTCAAAACTGGATGAGAGAACACTTCTTGTCATCGAGCCCTCCTTCTAGTGCTATAAATGTTGACGGTGTTGGACCCGCCAACATGTCAAGGGGATATCCCTGGTAAGAAGTCCCAATTAGACCTCAGATCATTTGGTATAGGAGTCCCAGTAGTGGTTCGTAAGGTAATGCCTTGATCACGATATCAAACAGAGGCAAGTAAGATAACTCTGTCAGTAGCAAGGGTGTGACTGATGTAGTGAGTCAAGGAATGAGTATGAGAGGTTCCAACACTTCAAAGGGAGAGGAAGGTGAAGGTGATTTCCGGGGTGAAAGGGATCAGTCCCAACTCGGCTAGGAACACACAACACAAAGGACATGCACATCTTCCAGTAGAGAAGTCGACACAGATGCAGCAATCCCAACATACAAGGTAAGATAACACGAACAACATTCACGGATCAGTCTAAGATGAGTGTGACGATTGATATAACAAGGTTTATAGAAAGGTTTGTCTGGTGTCCGGCAGAGCAGTCGACACAGACGATGACAGCATTAACAACGTATGCAACACATTAACAACAAGATTCATATAATTGCATACAAATCAGTTCATATTCAAGTACGTAAGTTAAACAACATATATCATTAAGGCAACTAGAGAAATCCAACTAAAATAACAACATATGCATGAAAATGTGTTGGCTTTTATTATATAAGGAAGTGTAAGTCACAATCATACAATACACCATGTGAACCTGCTAGCCCTATCAATAGAACGTTACAACGACATCTACCTTCTCCTCCAAAGAGATGTACTAGCTCCGTGCAATGGAGAAGACAAGGCGTGTTACAATATTGTCCAAGCCTTCTTCAAGATAGTGTTAGTAGAAGCTTGGTTGACCAAAAGCCTATACAATGAGTTATGAGGGACTATTTTATAGCAAGGGGTGGGGTTACCCTTGACATTCCCCTTTGTGACAGTTTAATTACCCTCATGACTCTTCACCTACTCTATGACTGTTACATTCAACTGTTGACACCCGACTCACACTTGACATGACTCAACATTACAATGCACATGTGCTCATGTGAGACGACATGGCTTGAGCAAGCCTTGCAAGACATCACTGAAACTCGGTCTATTGTGGTGAGACCAACTCTTTGACATTCTTGTGATGGTGAAGCTGGTGAGTTGATGCCAAGCTTGGTCATTCGTGATGGTGTGCATATACCTCATGGTGACATCTTGTTGAAGCGAACTCTTGCCTCCGTTGCAACCGGTGCGTTGGTTTGGCCCCTTCATCCAACTCATCTGCTAACATGTGCATGGTCTTCTTGGGTATGGCTAATCTGGCAACACACTGATGCATAGTGTCCGTGATGATCGCCAAGTGTGTTCTGGTTATCATGCGCATCAACTTGCCGAAGTACATGTTCAACCCCAGTTGGACATGCTTCTTGTCTTCACCTTCGTGAGTGTGTTGAATGGGCTGGACTACATGCGTGCGCTCAACAACATGCATGTTGTTGGACCCTTTGCATGTATCAACGACATTGGTCACCATGTTTGCTCTTTTTCAGCTGTTGGGATGGATCCTTAACTTGTACTTGCGCAGTTTGATCCATGAGTGCATGTTGCGCCCATTGTTGTTCATGTTCGTGCTGCAATTCATTGGACTATTTTTGCAGCTTCATGTTCTTCCTGAGTTGATGCTTCAACACATGCAACTCCTTCTTTGTTCCATATTCTACCTTCACGTGATCTCCATGTTGCGTCGTCACTTCATAGCCTGAGTCTCTAAAGTTGCTTTCATTATTAGTGGATATGCTTGATCTTGCAACTTTGCAACGCCTCTATGTTGTCAACAACCTTCCTCTTGCATTCGTTGCATTCGGTATGCTGCCTTCAGCTATTGTTCATGATGTTGCTCATTGTGATGTTGTTGCTTGATGTCCTGGTCCATAAACAACTTGATGTATTCGTGAGTAGGTAAGCCCATGGACACTTGATCGACTGCATCCCCAAGCGTGCTCTCAATGGTGTCTTTGTATCTGCTCTCTTGGAAACCATTGTATCTGTACTACTAAGAGGCATATGAAAACCTATGATACTTGAAGACATGGCAACAGTCATAGCAAGAAATCTATCAGTCGAAAACCAAAATGAACATGAGAAAGGACTTGCAACATACATGGGTGAATGATCATGAAGGTTGTGCAATTTCAACCGAGATGTCAGGAGACTGATTGCCAAGACTGCATAAGACATAGTTCGGGCTGCTGGGAGACTACCTAATTGCTGGAAGTGCAAAATGCACAATCCAGTTGGGCAATTGGTTGCTGGGATTGCAGAATGCATGATTCCAACTGGGAAAGACTGTTGGCCCAGGGACTTATTTGCGGAAATTTTTGGGCCAAGCAAGCATTGACCTCCAAAAATGCATAACTTAATCCAGGAGGCCAATGTTGGGCCAAAATGCACAAATCTAGAGGGGGAGGTGAGCCTTCCTTATCCAGATTGTGCAATGCAGCCTTGGTGAAGGTAGAGACCAGGCCAAGGTTGGCCCAACTCTCCAAAGGGAAACTAAAAGCAAGTAAGTTGGTGAAATGCATGGCGACACTAAGTGATAGCAGAAATGATAAAAATTGCATGCAAAACATAAATGGAGGATTGAGCAAATAGATCAACATGCATGTGGGTGAGGCAGTTCGCCGGTTGGGCGAACATCCATGCAAAATAGTTGCATGCATGCGATAGAAGTGAGATAGAAACAGAAATTGAAACAGAGCTAAGACAAGCTAGAATATATGTAAATGACAACAGGTGTTCAAAGAAATCAATAAAACATCACTCACACAAGAGAAGACACAAAAAGCGACAGAAAAGTTGAAAAAAACAAGTTGACGCCACTTACTCGTGAATAGTTGATCTGGATGTGTTGAAGAGTCCTAGATGTGTTGGGGGATGTCAGAGCTCCAATATTGATGTGAATGAATGAGATTTGATGCGTCTAATAACTAAGTTTTGTCTCAAGATGCGCATGCCACAAATCTAGGAAAAAGTGACACTTGGAGGGAAAATTCTAAAACAACTTTGCATGTAACCCCCAACTGCTAAAAATAGCTCCCTAAATCATGGGATGCCTTTTTCATGTTGCCTCTTGCTATTCCAGGAAGATCAAGTCATACATGCATGCAAGTCAAGTTTCTTCAGTCCTAGATGGAACTGGTCAACCAAACTATCCATGCATGCCAGTGCTCAACTACTTGGGGAAAATGTGCATTCCCGACTGTAAGCTGGGTTTACTGCCCAAGGGGATTGCACAATTTCTAGGCCCAACAGCTGACCATTGCCCAGATTTGTATAAATCCTAGGCTGAGTTGATGGGAAAATTTGTGCAATTCCTACTAGGAGGGTTGCTTGGCAGGATTGTGCAATCCTAGAGCCCAGTAGGTTGTCAGATGGAATTGCGCAATTCCTGGAGAGAAAGGTTGCTTGCCCTCCAGAAATGCACAAATTTCACTGGGAATTTTCTCATCTTATAGCTGGACCAAGTCTGGGTGAGTAGTGTTTAAAGGGAAAAGATCAAACAGTGATCGACAAGTGTTACCAGGAATAGTGTCCACTTGGAGCTACTATTCCCACTAAGACTGGTAGCTATCTTAGAAACAAACAAGTAAAGACTACTTTCGCTTTCCTTTATGAAAAATATATAAGAGTGGAACAAAGGACACCAACCTTAGTCTTGCGCTTGGTTCCTTGCTTGATTCCTCTCCTTCCTGATAGATTTTTGTCGCTTGTTCTTCGTCTGCCTAGCTTCAAAGAGCACCTCTGGAATCAAAGCAGCATAATACTATCGAAGAACAGAAATCTATATTCATAAATAACACAGGACCAGATATGTATTAACCACACAAATGCATATACAATCAAACATACAAGAATGTGGAGGA
>APFE030329986.1:64757-80110 GCA_000404065.3 Pinus taeda
ATGTTCCTCAAAAGGGTAAACAATCAAATGGAGGCGAATGATCAGCTAAAAACAGAGTGGAGGTGATGATGAGAACACGACCAAGGCTCAAAAGCTGATGATAATGCATTCACAACGGTTATTTACTGGAAAATTGGTTCATTTTTTAATGAGCTTAAACTCTGGGGGAAACATTTGCTCATTGCTTATGTTTATTTTTTAACGATCTTGAATTCCGCATTAAAACTGCTCGTGCCAATCATATAATAAGGATATCTCATCTAAGATGCCATTTTTTATGGGGCTTGCACCTTTTAAAGCTTTGCCCCAGATCCTTTCTTTATGCAAGCTAGGATCTCTCTTCGCTTGCATGCAAAAAGGTTTGCATGCCCCCAGGTATAGCGAAAAATTCCCAGGTTACCATATGAAAGCTCTCCATCCGCGTCGCAGACAAAATGCTTCCTTAGCGATGTCTACCAAAATAGACAAAGGTGAGTGGCGGAGTCGCCTCCACTCACATAACTTTGACGAGGGAATATTATTCCAGTCTAATCCCATTTTCCTAAACAGATGGGTCTGTCAGACTAGTCATATATCCTCCGCGGAAACCTACTCTATACCCAAGGTTTTCTTGCTGAAACAGACCAGGGTGCATGCCCCCTAGGTTTCAGTCATATCCTCCTGAATCACTTGCACTCATCAGGTGGATGGATTGGAGATCGATGAGACATTCCTTGCATGAAAATACCATTTAGGGATGGCATTTGACTATTTGCTATGTGTGAACCGGGGAATGACATTTGTTCTACGAGCTTGACCACTCTGCCTTCATGCGGAAAACACATTACTCTAAAGAGTGAGGAGACGACGGCTCCCGTGTAATAAATATAGTCACGCCCAAGGAGTAGATTATAATCCATGGGTCCTTGAACAACCATCACATTCATGTGAACGGTTTCCCTTCTCAAAGTAATGGGCACATTGGGAAGGATCCCTAACGGTCGACTGGTTCCTTTGTCAAAGCCTATCAGATTTCTCATTTCAGGCAAAAGCGATGGCGAACCAAGCGCTTTCCAAGCAGTTGAGGAAACGATACTCACAGAAGCCCCTTCATCTATGATGGTACCAGCCATGACCATTCTGTAAGCTTATACAATGATTCTGAATGGTACACTAGCTGGTACACGGGGTCTGCCTAGTAGATTCCAATCGAAGGAAACGACTAGGTTGCTTGGAGGTGGGACCGAATAGACGGCTGGGTACGATTCTAATGAACTTCCTTCCTGCGGTAAAGGAACGGGTAGACTGCCCCCAAGTTCATCGAAGTTTGTGTTTACGAAAAGAATTTGAACGGTGTCATTCTCTTTCTCTTCAGTGACGGTATCATTAGAAGATGAACCTTTTGAAGGCAAGACCGGGTCAACTGCCGCCTCGACCTTTTGAATTTCGTCTGGTATGTATTCAGAGGGTTCATTTTCAATGATAGACCTTTCAGCTAACCACAATGGCGTGCCAACTGGATTTTCAACCAGTGGTGGACTCGGCAAGAGTTTCTTATATCTAGGAGGGAACCGTAGCGGTGAAGCAGGATGGTCATCCAAAACTCTTTTAGCTTCGTCTAGGAAGGGACAACGGTGGACGGCGTGATCGCCTTCACACAATTTACAAGGAAATTTGTGATTCCTTTACTGTCCAAACACTTCACTTTCACTGGTTGATGGTGTACTTTCAACATGATCATCAGAGGTTGACGACACTGGATTATGCAAACGAGGAGACCATTCCCTTAAGATCTGAGGGATGCAAGGACAATCTCGATGATGGTGGTCTCCTTTGCAAATGACACGTGGAGATTTAGGTTTAGACGGTGCAGTGTGAGGATTTTCGCTAGACGACGCATGGTTTTCCCCTTTCGCTTTTGGTCTTTCTTCTTCTTTTCTTTTTTCTCTTTCCACTTCTTCTTCTTCTCAGTTACTTGATCTTTAGCTTTACTAGCTTCATCAAGCGAAGAAGAAGGAGGAGAGGGAGAAACAGATGAAGTAGAAGGTTGGGGGGTAACTCTAGTATCATCTAGTTGCTGACTTGACCATTCAGGAATTACCATATTCTGAACGACAGAGGTAGAGAAGAGCCATATAGGCAAACCAATCGTCAACCCTAGAAGTGACAAGGTAGCCATATGGGGTGCACCAACATCTCCCCAAGAGGAGAAAGGACTAGGATTTCCTCCAAGGGGAAATCCTTGGTTGGTAGACTCCATTTTTCTCAACCTAAAGACCAACGAGGGAACTTGTGATGTTATTCAGATTAAAATAAATTCTAGACGCTTTGACACAACTTGTTTTTTCAATTTTTAAGAGTCGAGAAAAAACAAAAGATGACTCGAGTCGCCTTCGATTTTTAATGAGCCTGAAGTGACAAGTGCTCAGATAGACCTTTTCTTTTAAGGAGTCCGAAAAGGAATGAAAGAGACTTCTCTGGAAATCTAGGCAGAGGGGATTACCAAACCAATCGCAAAACTGTAGAATACTTTTTACGGTACGGCAGTCAATCTTCCTGAATGTTGTGTTCAGTGCATTGTGTCGATCGGGCGGCCAAACACGCTTCCTAGGATAAAGGAATAGCCTATTGTGGTCTCCCAATATATACTCGGACCAGTACGTGGGAGCACAAGTCTGTACTGCCACTTTTCATCTCAGAGTGAGGGATCACCCCAACGAACAATGAAAACAACGTTACCAGGTTTTTACGACACCGGAATACGTCTCTAGCCTAGACTTCTAGATGTTGTGTGTTAGGTTCCAAAGCGTTTTTAGATTCATTAAATTTATTTTATAGTTGATCTTGTTTAAAAATGTGCCTTTAAGGTTCACCGTGTGATGTGTATACAATTCCTAAAATGCAGTCTAAGATGATAAACAATTGTTTAATCTTCTTTTGGCAATGAAAATCCTAGCTACTAAGGAAAGAAAATTGATAGCCTTTCAACAAAGAGCACAGAGCACACACTAAATGCACTGTCCTAAATCAAACCAAGCAATCTAAATGCAAATGCACATGCATGTATTTGTTTTCAGCCTTCTTACTATATAAATGACAAGAAGAATGTTAAGTGCAAATCTGAATTATTTTGAAATGAAAACTGTTTTTCGACACTTTAAAAACTACTAATTCAAATCATATACAAGAGTAACAGTACAATAGACTATCAAGAACAATGGGATTCTCTTCTATGACTGAAAACAACACTTTCAGATTAAGAAACGATAGTTCGACTAAGCTACTTCTTTGCAAAAGAGAACTGAAAATGGCACACAATACATAAAAACACTTACAGTTCTTTGTACAATAGAGGCGGAATGATGGAAGAGAAGGGGGTTTTCACAGAGATATACTAACCACAGACAGCAAAAGTCCTGAATAGAACTGAAAAGAGTGAAGAAAAACCAAAGTCTGAAGGTAAAATTAACCTTCCCTGACCATCACACCTGTCACACAGGGAATCCAGTATGCATCTCACCTACTGCACACGGGAAGTGAGATGCATACAGACTACCTTGAAGGGAGGGTGCGATGGTACCAGTGCGAGACTTTTAACCAGTCTTTGCTCACAACTTACAGTTCAGCTGACAGGGATTTAGGCCGAGTAAGTGATGTTCAGTAAATGTAAATCACAGGGGTTGATCTAAGGAGGTTACTAGAGCCACCACTTAGGGAAATTAGAACGTTTGCAGATCTATTGTTCAATTTATAAACAAAACCGGGAAATAGACTGAAGCAGCATTGATCTACTTTGCATTTGCATAACAAATGCAGTTCGAAGGCTAGTTGGCTTGACTTCAGGCTCCGTCTGTAAGTTTATAAAACAAACAAAGATAGACTAAAAAACAATCTATTCACTCCCACTGGGGTTGCCATTTTGTTACCGGGAATAGTGTCCACTTGGAGCTGCTATTCCCACTAAGATTGGTAGCTATCTTAGAAACAAACAAGTAAAGACTACTTTCGCTTTCCTTTATGAAAAATAGATAAGAGTGGAACAAAGGACACCAACCTTAGTCTTGCGCTTGGTTCCTTGCTGATTCCTCTCCTTCTGATAGATCTTGTCCCTTCTTCTTCATCTCCCAACTCAAAAAAGCACCATGGAATCAAAGCACATAATACTATCGAAGAACAGAGATCTATATTAAAATAACACAGGACAGATATGTATTAAACCACACAAATGCATATACATCAAACATACAAGAATGTGGAGAAAATTGAATAGATTTATAATATCAAGATAGCAGAGAATTACAATCAATTTTCTGACCCATCATCACCTCCAGCAAGAAGCCTTCTTCACCTCAAGTAAAGCTTAGATCACCCAACACTATGAAGTTTCACCAGAAAACCAACAGCACTTCTCTACAAGATACAAGATTCCAGCCTCCTGGATCTCTGTGATGAGGGATCCATATATAGATGATTGTAGGGGGTGAGTCATCTTTTGGTGTCTTGATTAGTGTCCTCTCTCTGATATTTCTTGATTCCACTTGGAGACTGATGATCTTTTACTCATCCCTGGTCGAAAAAAGAGAGGCAAGTGTCAGAGGGGAAGATTCTAGAAGATTCTATGATCTTCCACCTTGCAAATTGTCTCTGCCATTTGTCCATTCTCACCCATCGCACCCTACAGAGGGGCCATCCAGTATGCATCACACCCTTAACACTGGGAAGGTGATATGCATCGCACCCTCTGCACTGGGTATTCAGTATGGTCCAGTTTTGACCATTTCTGAGCAGTTTTAGTGGAGAACTTTTGGGAGATGATGTAATCAGCTGACCTTGTTCCTTTAGGTAGTGAAGCAACACTTTTAGGGACTTAGGAGCCCTAAGCTTATGGACATTTATGATTATGGTTGTAGTGCCCAAAAATGTCTATAACAGTTGCCCCCTAAAGCATGAGGTCATTAATCTTTTGATGTCGGGGGAAATGCTTTATCATGAGGATCCGAAGTTTTTTCGAGCTAGGAGGTGACCTGTAATAAGATACAATACAATACATTATCTTCATAATATTTTTCATGATGTAGCTGAGGCAGGCATTCCCATGCTCAGCTTTATAAATTCATTTTCATGTACATAGGACAGGCAATCATCTGTGTAGCAGACTCATGATTCGGACTCATCATCCTTTGATTTGGATGATCATCTGTTTGGAAATGATGTACATTTTATGTCTTTATATTCCTGAATATATCGCAGCCTGGATGGATGAAACTAGATCCAGGGTCTTCAAAACTCGTTCAATCTTCACTTGGAGTACAAGTCGATCCATGTGAAAAAATGTTCTGGAGTCAAACATGGAAAGACATCGCCTGATTACCAGCCAATGATGTAAGTTGTTAACAGGCGCGAGAGGAATCACCAATAATGACGATGACCCTCAAGCTACTACAATATAATTCACGTGATGTGACAAAGGACTTGGCATCAAACACCACGCAAAATATCTCGGTCGAAGGCCATTAATGTAAACCTGTCACCGAAAGTGAGAAACTTGCCATTGAGGCTTGCAAGCTTCAAAGTACTAAAAGGGTTGTGCCTAGGTCGACTTCTTGGATAATGAGCTGATGTGGACAAAAAGTGACCCGTTGTAGGAGGGCCTTAATGAATCCCACATCTACGCCACGAAACGAAGCAAAATATTTTAGAGGTGAAAACGATCTAATGATACAGGGTTCAGGGTGGCGATCATGAAAGAATGGAGCGTGAATGTATTGCAGCGGGTGAGACACAGGTGAATTCTCTGAATGACTTCTCTTGAACATATTGGCGACACTGACGATGGATTGGTAGCGTTAACCCCAAAGATGGATGGTGTGACGGACCAATGGTGATATGGCCAGTGAACGGAACAACCCAACCCGACTCAGATGCAGAGAGAAAGTGTCATGTTTAAGAGCGACTTGCTATCAATAAAGTTTCTTCAAGTTTTCTTCCCAATTTTCCCCAGTCATTGTTGACCAGTATCTCTTTATTTTTGTCAAGCTTGAGGAGGATAATATATGCTTGTTCTATAATTTTCCCTTCCGGCGAACCTGTCGCTATATTTTAACAAGCCTAGTGATAGTGAAACTCGTTCTCGTCCATTTGGACGATTTTGTCGCTATTCAGTTTTAACGAGTTTAACGACAAAGATAACTTGGTCCTTTTCAATTTTAGAGAGTCTGAAAGGGACGGAAAGGAAAATCCAAAGATTCTTTTTCGTCATATAATCCCTTAAGTCCTAAAAAGCGTAAAATAATACGAAAGGGATGAATGTTCTGTAATTTTAACGAGCCGAACAAGACAAGTGCTCGATCTTTTTGTGTAATAATCCCTCAAGTCCAAAAAGATTAAAATATAGAGGAGGGATGGCACTTACGATGAATTTAACGAGCTGGAGAGGCTAATCGCTCGACAATCTTTTCATATTTTACGAGTTAGTTGAAAATAGCTTAAAGGGGACTCGTTTTTCGAGGAACGAGTGATGATTTCGGGTAGCAGCTGATTCCAGGTAAGGTTTGGAATTTTCTCATCACGACAGTGTCACAAGGATGGCTAATAGAATCACTCTTCACAGATGTTCCTCAAAAGGGTAAACAATCAAATGGAGGCGAATGATCGGCTAAAAACAGAGTGGAGGTGATAATGAAAACACGACCAAGGCTCAAAAGCTGATGATAATGCATTCACAACGGTTATTTATCGGAAAATTGGTTCATTTTTTAATGAGCTTAAACTCTGGGGGAAACATTTGCTCATTTCTTATGTTTATTTTTTAACGAGCTTGAATTTCGCATTAAAACTGCTCGTGCCAGTCATATAATAAGGATATCTCATCTAAGATGCCATTTTTTATGGGGCTTACACCTTTTAAAGCTTTGCCCCGGATACTTTCTTTATGCAAGCTAGGATCACTCTTCGCTTGCATGCAAAAAGGTTTGCATGCCCCCAGGTATAGCGAAAAATTCCCAGGTTACCATATGAAAGCTCTCTATCCGCGTCGCAGAAAAAATGCTCCCTTGGTGATGTCTACCGAAATAGACAAAGGTGAGTGGCGCAGGCGCCTCCACTCACATAACTTTGACGAGGGAGTCTTATTCCAGTCTAATCCCATTTTCCTAAACAGATGGGTCTGTCAGACTAGTCATATATCCTCCGCAGAAACCTACTCTATACCCAAGGTTTTCCTACTGAAACAGACTAGGGTGCATGCCCCCTAGGTTTCAGTCATATCCTCCTGAATCACTTGCACTCATCAGGTGGATGGATTGGAGATCGATGAGACATTCCTTGCGTGAAAAGACCATTTAGGGATGGCATTTGACTATTTGCTATGTATGAACTGGGGAATGACATTTGGTCTACGAGCTTGACCACTCTACCTTCATGCGGAAAACACATTACTCTAAAGAGTGAGGAGACGACGGCTCCCATGCAATAAATATAGTCACACCCAAGGAGTAGATTATAATCCAGGGGTGCTTGAACTACCATCACGTTCATGTGAATGTTTTCCCTTCTCAAAGTAATGGGCACATTGGGAAGGATCCCTAACGGTCGACTAGTTCCTTTGTCAAAGCCTGTCAGATTTCTCATTTCAGCCAAAAGCGATGGCGAACCAAGCGCTTTCCAAGAAGTTGAGGAAAGGATACTCACAGAGTCCCCTTCATCTATGATGGTACCAGCCATGACCATTCTGTAAGCTTGTACAATGATTGTGAATGGTACACTAGCTGGTACATGGGGTCTTCCTAGTAGATTCTAATCGAAGGAAACGACTAGGTTGCTTGGAGGTGGGACCGAATAGGCGGTCGACTATGACTCTGATGAACTTCCTTCCTACGGTAAAGGAACGGGTAGACTGCCCCCAAGTTCATCGAAGTCTGTGTTTACGAAAAGAATTTGAATGGTGTCATTCTCTCTCTCTTCAGTGACGGTATCATTCGAAGATGAACCTTTTGAAGGCAAGACCGGATCAACTGCCACCTCGACCTTTTGAATTTTGTCTGGTATGTATTCAGAGGGTTCATTTTCAATGATAGACGTTTCAGCTGACCACAATGGCATGCCAGCTGGATTTTCAACTAGTGGTGGACTCGGCAAGAGTTTCTTATATCGAGGAGGGAGTCGCAGCGGTGAAGCAGGACGGTCATCCAAAACTCTTTTAGCTTCGTCTAGGAAGGGACAATGGTGGACGCCGTGATCGCCTTCACACAATTTACAAGGAAATTTGTCATTCCTTTTCTGTCCAGACACTTCACTTTCACTGGTTGATGGTGTGCTTTCAACATGATCATCAGAGGTTGACGACACCGGATTGTGCAAACGAGGAGACCAGTCCCTTAAGATCCGAGGGATGCAAGGACAATCTTGATGATAGTGGTCTCCTTTGCAAATGACACTTGGAGATTTAGGTTTAGATGGTGTGGCGTGAGGATTTTCGCTAGACGACGCATGGTTGCCCCCTTTCGCTTTTGGTTCTTTCTTCTTCTTTTCTTTTTTCAACTTCCACTTCTTCTTCTTCTCAGTTACTTGATCTTTAGCTTTACTAGCTTCATCAAGCGAAGAGGAAGGAGGAAAGGGAGAAACAGATGAAGTAGAAGGTTGGGGGGTAACTCTAGTATCATCTAGTTCCTGACTTGACCATTCAGGAATTACCATATTCTGAACGACAGAGGTAGAGAAGAGCCATATGAGCAAACCAATCGTCAACCCTGGAAGTGACAAGGTGGCCATATGGGGTGCACCAACATCTCCCTAAGAGGAGAAAGGACTATGATTTCCTCAAAGGGGAAATCCTTGGTTGGTAGACTCCATTTTTCTCAACCTAAAGACCAACGAGGGAACTTGTGATGTTATTCCGATTAAAATAAATTTTAGACGCTTTGACACAACTTGTTTTTTCAATTTTTAAGAGTCGAGAAAAAATAAAAGATGACTATAGTCGCCTTCGATTTTTAATGAGCCTGAAGTGACAAGTGCTCAGATGGACATTTTCTTTTAAGGAGTCTGAAAAGGAATGAAAGAGACTTCTCTAGAAATCTAGGCAGAGGGGATTACCAAACCAATTGCAAAACTGTAGAATACTTTTTACGGTACGGAAATCAATCTTCCCGAATGTTGTGTTCAGTGCATTGCGATCGATAGGGCGGCAGACACGGCTTCCTAAGGATAAAGGATATACCCTATTGTGGTCTCCTAATATATACTCGACAGTACGTGGGAGCACAAGTCCATACTGGCACTTGTCGTCTTAGAGTGGAGGAATCACCCAACCAACAATGAAAACAACAGTTACCAGGTTTTACGACACTGGAATATGTCTCTAGCCTAGACTTCTAGATGTTGTGCGTTAGGTTCCAAAGCATTTTTAGATTCATTAAAATTATTTTATAGTTGATCTTGTTTAAAAATGTGCCTTTCAGGTTCACCGCATGATGTGTATACAATTCCTAAAATGCAGTCTAAGATGATAAACAATTGTTTAATCTTCTTTTGGCAATGAAAATCCTAGCTACTAAGGAAACAAAATTGATAGTCTTTCAACAAAGAGCACATAGCACACACTAAATGCATTGTCCTAAATCAAACCAAGCAATCTAAATGCAAATGCACATACATGTATTTATTTTCAGCCTTCTTACTGTATAAATGACAAGAAGAATGTTAAGTGCAAATCTGAATTATTTTCAAAGTGACTATACTTAACAAATTTCTTTTCAAAATGAAGTGAAGATAAGGGCGACACTTGCGATTTTGAAATGAAAACTATTTTTCAACACTTTAAAAACTACTAATTCAAATCATATACAAGAGTAATAGTACAATCGACTATCAAGAACAATGGGATTCTCTTCTATGACTGAAAACGACACTTTCAGATTAAGAAACGATAGTTCGACTATGCTACTTCTTTGCAAAAGAGAACTGAAAATGGCACACAATACATAAAAACACTTACAGTTCTTTGCACAATAGAGGCGGAATGATGGAAGAGAAGGGGGTTTTCATAGAGATATACTAACCACAGACAGCAAAACTCCTGAATAGAACTGAAAAGAGTGAAGAAAAACCAAAGTCTGAAGGTAAAATTAACCTTCCCTGACCATCGCACCTGTCACACAAGGAATCCAATATGCATCTCACCTACTGCACACGGGAAGTGAGACGCATACAGACTGCCTTGAAGGGAGGGTGCGATGGTACCAGTGCAAGATTTTTAACTAGTCTTTGCTCACAATTTACAGTTCAGTTCAGGGATTTAGGTCGAGTAAGTGATGTTCAGTAAATGTAAATCACAGGGGTTGATCTAAGGAGGTTACTAGAGCCACCAGTTAGGGCAATTAGAATGTTTGCAAATCGATTGTTCAATTTATAAACAAAACCCGGAGATAGACTGAAGCAGCATTGATCTACTTTGCATTTGCATAACAAATGCAATTCGAAGGCTAGCTGGTTTGACTTCAGGCTCCGTTTGTAAGTTTATAAAACAAACAAAGATATATTAAAAAACAATCTATTCGCTCCCACTGGGGTCGCCATTTTGTTACCTGGAATTATGTCCACTCGGAGCTGCTATTCCCACTAAGACTGGTAACTATCTTAGAAACAAACAAGTAAAGACTACTTTCGCTTTCCTTTATGAAAAATAGAAAAGAGTGGAACAAAGGACACCAACCTTAGTCTTGCGCTTGGTTCCTTGCTTGATTCCTCTCCTTCCTGATAGATCTTTGTCACTTCTTCTTCGTCTGCCCAGCTTCAAAGAGCACCTGTGGAATCAAAGCAGCATAATACTATCGAAGAACAGAGATCTATATTCATAAATAACACATGAACAGATATGTATTAACCACACAAATGCATATACAATCAAATATACAAGAATGTGGAGGAAAACTTGAATAACTTTATTAATATCAAGAATAGCAAGAGGATTACAACCAATTGTTCGGACCCAGCATCATCCTCCAGCAAGAAAGCCCTTCTTCACCTCAATTAAAGCTTAGATCACCCAACACTATGAAGTTTCACCAGAAAACCAACAATCTCTACAAGATACAAGATTCCAGCCTCTTGGATCTCTGTGATGAGGGATCCATATATAGATGATTATAGGGGGGTAAGTCATCTTCTGGGGTCTTAATTAGTGTCCTCTCTCTCATAGTTCTTTATTCCACTTGGATACTGATGATCTCTTACTCATCCCTGGTCGAAAACAGAGAGGCAAGTGTCATAGGGGAAGCTTCTAGAAGATTCTATGATCTTCCACCTTGCAAATTGTCTCTGCCATTTGTCCATTCTCGCCCATTGCACCCTACAGAGGGGCCATCCAGTATGCATCGTACCCTTTACACTGGGAAGGTGATATGCATCGCATCCTCTGCACTGGGTATTCAGTATGGTGAGCAGTTTTTAGTGGAGAACTTCTGGGAGATGATGTAATCAGCTGACCTTGTTCCTTTAGGTAGTGAAGCAACACTTTTAGGGACTTAGGAGCCCTCAGCTTATGGAAATTTATGATTGGGGTTGTAGTGCCCAAAAATGTCTATAACACAAACCACTTTTGAGCAAGAAAGACACTTAAGCTTGAGGACTTGACCTCCAAAAATGTGAAATTCAATCCAAGAGGCCATTGTTGGGCTAGAATGCACAAATCTGGAGGGGAAGGTGAGCCTTCCTTATCCAGATTGCCCAATGCATCCTTGGTGAAGGTAAAGACCAGGCTAAGGTTGGCCTAACTCTCTGAAGGAAAACTAAAAGCAAGTAAGTTGATGAAATGCATGGCGACACTAAGTGATAGAAGAAATGATAAAAAGTGCATGCAAAACATGAATGGAGGATTGCATAAATAGATCAACATGCATGTGGGTGAGGGAGTTCGTCAGTTGGGTGAACGTCCGTGCAAAATAGTTTCATGCATGCGATAGCAGTGAGATAGAAACAAAAATTGAAACAGATCTAGGACAAGATAGAATGTATGTAAATGACAGCAGACATTCAAAGAAATCAAGCAAACATCACTCACACAAGAGAAGACACAAAAAGCAACAGAAATGCTGAAAAAGACAAGTTGACACCACTTACCCATGAATAGCTGAGCCAGATGTGTAGAAGAGTCTTAGATGTGCTGTGGGATGTCATAGTTCCAAGATTGATGTGAATGAATGAGATTTGATGCATCAAATAACTAAGTTTTGTCTCAAGATGCGCATGCCACAAATCTAGAAAAAAGTGACAATTGGAGGGAAACTTCTAAAACTTTGCATGTAACCCCCGGCTGCTAAAAATAGCTCCCTAAATCATGGGATGCCCTTTTCATGTTTCCTATTGCTATTTCGAGAAGATCAATTCATACATGCATGCAAGTCAAGTTTCCTCAGTCTTGGGTGGAACTAGTCAACCAGACTGTCCATGCATGTCAGTGCTCAACTGCTTGGGAAAAATGTGCATTCCTGACTATAAGCTGGGTTGACTGCCCAAGGGGATTGCACAATTTCTAGGCCCAAAAGATGACTGTTGCCCAGATTTGTACAAATCCTGGGCTAAACTACCTGTTGATGGGAAAAATTGTGCAATTCCTGCTGAGAGGGTTGGCTGGTAGGATTGCGCAATCCTGGAGCCCAGCAGGTTGTCAGAGGGAATTGCGCAATTCCTGGAGGGAAAGGCTAGTTTCCCTCCATAAATGTGCAAATTCCACTGGGAAGCTGCTCATCCTACATCTAAACCAAGTCCGGGTGAGCAACCTTTGAAGGGAAAAGATCAAACTGTGATCGACAGGCTACCTTTGAGCAAGAAAGGCACTGAAGCTTGAGGACTTGACGAAGCAAGGCATTATGTTGTGTAAGGTTGGTAGGAAGGCTCCAAAACAGGCTAAGGAAAAATTTTGGAGGGTGGTTGTAACCGCTATAACAAACCGGTAACCAGTAATGTAGAAGAGAGATGAGGAATTGTTCTTGTGAGCTCTCTAAAACACTGAAAATTCCCTCTTGAATTGTTTAGAAATATTTTTGGAACCTTAAGATTGCTATAGACTTTGGGAAAAACTCAAATTAAAATTGTGTGCATGTTATGAAACCAGCTCACAAAAATATAGAAAATAAAGATCAACGCCTTAGAATTCAGCCTCTTCAAGGGGGAAACCTCCTTTACATTACACAAATGAACAATTCCTTGGATGATACAATTGACAAAACCTCCTTTCTATATATAGGAGTCTAAGGGGTCACAATATAATCAAATCCGACATAACAATAATAATATAAGGGCACAACAATAATAATAGTGGGCTTCTATGGAGCACAATAATAACAATATGGGGACAATAGGGGCACAACAATAACAATAAGGGCTACAACGAAAATAGTAATGGGGGAATCACTTGTATTATAGGGACCTAACATGCCCCTCTCCTTCAAAAAAGTGTTGTCCTCAACGCTTAAGTAGTTTTGGATGCTTCTGTATAAAATTCTCATCCTCCCATGTGGAATCTTCAGTGGGTAAGTTATCCACTTGACAAGATACTCTGAAATTGATCGATTTCGCAGCTGTCGAGTTCTTGTTTTTGTGACTGATTCAGTTTCCAATATGATTTTTCCTTCCTCGTCAAGTTCTGGCAATATTATTTGAACTAGGAGCTTATCACCAATAACCTTATTTAAACATGAAACATGGAAAACTTGGTGCACTCGGGAAGTTGCAAGAAGCTCCAATTTGTATGCCATAGTACCAATCTTTTGCAACACATTATACGGACCATAATACTTTGGTGATAATTTATTATCCTTCTTAGCTTGCTTGAGGGACATTTGTTTATATGGTTGTAATCATATAAATACCTAGTCACCTATATCAAAACTTATTTCCTTGTGATGTTGATCTACCTGTTGTTCCATTCTATTTTGTGCCAAAGTTAGGTTATCCTTTAAGAGTTGGAGAACTTGTTGTTGATGCTCGATGTGATCTTTCACTACTTGAACCTTAGAATTTTCTCTTATATATGATGTGATGGATGGTGGGTGATATCCATAGAGTGCCATAAATGGGGTCATTTTTGGTGCAGTATGGAAGGAAGTGTTATACCACCATTCAGCCAAAGGCAACCATTTGACCCATTGTGTATGCTTATCAGATACAAAGCAATGAAGATATCCTTCCAAACATTTGTTTACTATCTCAGTTTGCCCATAAGATTGAGGATGATAAGATGAGCGATGAGCTAAATGAGTACCAAGACAAGAAAATAATTTTGTCCAAAAATTTCCAGTGAAAATGGGATCTCTGTTGCTTACAATATTCTTTGGGTTTTCATGTAGCTTTTGAATTGTTTCCATAAATGCAGTAGAAACTGTATTGGATTTAAATGGATGAGATAATGCACAAAAGTGTGCATACTTGGTAAGTCTATCAACTACCACCATGATGACACTCTTTCCCTTGGGCTTGGGTAAACCTGTGATAAAATCCATTGAAACCTCCTCCCAACGTTGGCTTGGAATGGATAAAGGTTGTAATAGACCCAGGTTCTTAATTGTTTCAACTTTATTTTTGTTGGCAAACCAAACATGCCACCACAAACTTCTGAATATCCGATTTAAGGCCATCCCAAAAAAATTCCTTTTTAACCTTGTGGTAAGTTTTTAAAAATCCTGAGTGCCCTCCTAAGGGAGAAGTGTGCAATTTCATAAAAATCTTTTGTTTGAGTTGGGAATTCTTACAAAAATATAAGTAATCTTTGTACCATAACGAATCATTTTTCCAGCTAAATGTATCAGATGTACTGGGATCTTGTTGTAACTTTTGAATGAGTTCCCACACTTCTTTATCATTTTTCCATTCATCCCTTTCTTCGTTTATCCAATCTGGTTGGATAATATAAATGGCACAAAGCAATGCTTCCACCTCCTCATCCTTTCTTGAGAGTGCATCTTCCACAACATCTTGCTTCCCTTTTTTGTATAAGATTTCAAATTCATAACCCAACATATTTGTGACCCATTTTTGTTGCTCTTCTAAAGATAATCTTTGTTCTAAAAAGTATTTAAGACTCTCATGATCTATTTTTACCTTGAAGTGTCTTCCCATTAGGTAGGGTCACCATTTTTTAAGTGCATTTAGTATTGCCAACATTTCCTTCTCATAAATAGCTTTGTGTAAATACTTTCCTTTGATTGGACGACTTTCGAAAGCAATGGGTCTTTCTTCTTGCATTAAAACAACACTAATATCATTTCCTGAGGCATCACATTCCACAATAAAGGTTTTTGTGAAGTTTGGCGTAGCTAAGACCGGTGCTTGGCACATTGCCTCTTTAAGATGTTCAAAGGCCTTCGTTGCTTCTGGAG